>JAVXUP010002928.1:0-97172 GCA_033070095.1 Escallonia herrerae | reverse complement strand
CTAACGGTCAGTCAAAACCCTTCCTTCTGCAAAAGCTTTCAGAAATAAACTTTAATCCCACTAACCAACTAGCCGGTTTATCTACCAGTATGATCGGACAATTAGTCGAAACCTTTCTGAAACCAATAAAATAACCCTAGAGGGGGGGGGGGTGAATAGGGTTTTAAGACTACTTTAAAAATTAACAAACAACAAACCTCAATCTCAATAACTTAAATGAGCAAACAACCAATCTCAACACAAATGTAAGATGATAATGTAAAGAGAGAAGGGTTTAGAGATACTTGACAAGGAGAATTAAATGGTTCGGCTTGATATACCCACAAGCCTACGTCCACCCCTTCAAGGAAGTCCCTTGAAAGGCCCTAGAATCCACTAGTATGATCTTCCTTACGGGTCAAGATCGAACCTCTTACAATCCCTTGATGCTATGCCCACATCAAGAACAAGCTTTGACAAACCCAAAGCTCCAAAGCTTGACAACCCCAAGCTTTGATACAAGAACCTTTCAATGAAGAAATGTGTACAAGATTTCACTCTCAAGAAGTAGATGAGTACAAGTTTAAGCACTAGAACAAGAGAGATGAGTGTATGATGACTTATGAAAGTGTATATCTCTCAAATGTAAGCTCACAATAAATGCTCTCTTGAAAAGGATGAGAAATCAATGAAACAAGAGAGATTTGAACAATTGCTTTGATCTTTGAGAATATGAAAGATAAGAGAGCTTTGAATGCAATTGATGAATCAAAACTATGCCCAAGATGAGTATTTATAGAGGTGGGAAAGAATATGACCGTTTGGAGTTAGGTGGTGCATTAAATGCGCCAAACGGCTATTGCAGTCGACTGCAATGTCCCATTGCAGTCGACTGTATTCCCAAAGTAGCCGTTGGAAATTCAAATTTCCAACTTGCAGTCGACTGTAATCCAATGCAGTCGACTGTAATAGGCTACTGGAAGTATTGCAGTCGACTGCATTCCAATGCAGTCGACTGTAATACCTCACTGCCCAAGTTGCAGTCGACTGCAATCCAATGCAGTCGACTGCATTCCAGAAAATGCAGTTTCCTAGTTTTCAAAGAATGAAAAACTTTTATGCATGCAAGGGAAACCTATGGGCAAATTCTAGGTATACAGTCATCGTAACGATCATCTCTCTACGTCTAGTTTACAAAGAAGGAAATAAAGCATAGTAAAGTTCAATCGACGAAATCCTTCTTTGATGCGTTCCGTTGAGAGTCTTTAAACGATTTGCTCGTCTAATTTTCCATTTGCATGAGTGTGAGATTGTTCCTATTGCTTCATCAACTCAATGCATGTTAGACAGCATAATCATCAATGTTAGTTATCATCAAAATCAAATATAATCCTAGGTTAAATAACCGTAGGGTTAACAATCTCCCCCTTTTTGATGATGACAAACATTGATTCAAATAATATGAGATATATAAGATAATGAACGCAAAGAAGCATGATTCAAATCATAAAAGATAATGAACGCAAAGAAGCATGATTCAAATCATAAAAGGCTCCCCCTAACTTAAGCAATATAGGGCTCCCCCTAACTCAAGTAATATATGCTCATATATCAAATCCACATGAATCAACAATATTCAACAATATTTTCTCCCCCTTTTGACATCATTAAAAAAGATCAAGGGTGTGTGTGAAAGTGATCAACTTATGTATCCATCCATGGATAATCAATATAGCCAACAAGGGCATTTAAACAAAAAAAAAAATAAATACTTGAATAACCATCAAAAGGTGTACCAAGCACATGTATGAAAATAGCACATAAATTTTAAACCAGCGGCAGGAAGATAAGCGTGAATTAAGAGTGCTAATGCAATACTAAGAGTAGGATCCATGATAAGTTTTTGAGATACATAATTGAGTTTGATAAGCATAAATAAAAAGACATAAAGCATGTCCTAATGCCTAAGGACCCGATGGTGGAGGAGGGGGATGAAAGATGTCCTCCTCAGGACACTGAATCCCACAATGATCCTCCATGCGAGAAAGGCGTCGACTGAGCTGGCTGTGAGCAAGATCCATCCGACTGAAACCGGCATGCATATGCTGTTGCATCATATCTAAGCGTGTGAGGATCGCTTCATATCCGGAAGTAGAAGGACCGGAAGAAGTGCCTGCCTCATGTGTACTCGGAATGATCAACGGAGGTGGATCACGATCAAAACCATCACCGGCATCTCCCCCAGCATCATCATCAGCATCAGCATCATCATCATCATCATCAGCATCACCATCATCATCATCATCATCAGCATCATCATCATCATCATCCTCATCATCATCATCATCAACAATGACATTTTCCAATTCAGGCTCAGGTAAGAAACGGTTACGATCATCTAAAAGGCCCTTCCTACGAAGAGTAGAGCAGTCTAGTACGATGTGCCTAGTAACCTCAATATACTCACCCAGAAGAGGTATGTCAAAGGCAGCAAGAATGTGAGTGAGTAGGAGGCCATAAGGTATAGCTAAGGCAGGATGTGAGGCGCTCCTAATCATGTTTAACATGATGAGACGAGGGAGGTTAAGCGGTGTGCCTGAGCGAAAGAAGGTCAAGAGCTGAACGTCTAAGTAAGAGACGAGTGAAAGACCGCCAGTTCGAGGAATGACGTTATGAGCGATGATATGATGGAACAGACGAGAGAGAGGAGGTAGGTCACGTAGGCTGGGTTTGCTCGCAACCCGAACCTGTCGACAATGAAGTGTGTGTCGAAGCTGTTCCTCAATAGAAAAAGGTCGGTCAAACCAATGTGACTGACCAGCGACAGGGATCATGTCTAACGAGAAAGAGAAGCCACTATCGGGGAGGTCTAGAAGAGTGGCTAGACGTGATTGTGAGAATGAAATGCGGCGTCCAAAAACATAGGAGGTGAGGGTACATGACTCAGAGGAAATGTTCCAAGTCAAATTCGCATAAAATAAGCGGATTGCATCAGGATAATATAGAATAGTGTTCCTATCGGTGAGGCGATCTAGATAACAATCCTGAAGGCATCTAAGTACACCTATGTTAAAAAGGAATGGAGTATCCAGTCGCAAACCTGGAGTCAAAGGTGAAGAGAGTTGTGCAGAAAAGCGATCGGCAGCCTCGCGGTTCCGATATCGATTTTGATCAAACTCGACCGCGATAGGCTCGGGCTCGGGCTCAGGTGCAGCTCGTGAGCGAGATGAACTGGCACGTGCACGTTTCTCTCTTGCCATACTTGAAATAATCTAAACAGAGAAATAATAAATGTAAGATAAAAGAATAAAAAAAATGAATTTTTTTTTTTTAAGATAAACCCTAATTTATGCAATTTTGGGAAAAATTCAATTTTGGACGAATTGAATGAAATTAACCACGTACAATCGAGTAATAGACATAACTAAGCATGAATCAAATGATGAAACATGCAATTGCATAAACAATTTGAAGAAATTTTGACAAATGAAGAACCCTAGTTTATGAAAATTGGGGAAATTCGAATTTTGCAAGAATGCAAGTAATTAAACTATGTAGAATCATGTAATAAGCATCCCTAAAGATGAATCAAGCATTAAATCATATAGAAGCATGCTAAATTGAAGTAGATCTGAAGAAATAATCTATAGAGAGCAATTCGAATTTCAACCGATTATGAACAATGTAGATGAAATGGATTAGAGAAGGTATGTAAATCATGAAGTATAATGAGATTTGGGAGGATTTACGTACCAATTTCAAGCCAAACGGAGGAGAATTGAGTCCAAGGAGAGATGAGAGCCTTTTTTCGAAGAGAGAAGGAGTAGAGAGAGAAAGATTCTGCAGAAGAAGAGATCTGGGCACGATTTATGCCCTTCCCCCGTAATGCAGTCGACTGCATTCCCCAATGCAGTCGACTGTATTGACCAATGCAGTCGACTTCAATGCACAAAGTCAATCAGTCTAAAAAAAAAATTATACATCTGTATATAGCAATAAAAGAGTGCAAATATATTTTTTTTATTATTTTTAAGATAGATAAATATCAATAAAACCAATGATGTTTGGAAAGGAAAAATTAACCAAAGCATGCTATAAGCATATGAGATAATGCTCAAGCATGTAAAGAGCAACTAGCACAAAAATAACCTAGTCACATAGGTGAAGATATGCCAAGTTCTCTTCTAAGAGCGGTAAACCTCTTTGCATCTAATGGTTTAGTGAAGATATCCGCTAGTTGGTGATTTGTGTCCACGAAATCTAGAACAATATCACCCTTTTGCACATGATCACGGATAAAATGGTGTTTGATTTCTATGTGCTTAGTGCGTGAATGTTGGATGGGATTTTTGCTCAAATCAATGGCACTAGTGTTATTGCATAGGATAGGTATGTGATCATACTTGAGTCCAAAATCCAAAAGGGTTTGTTTCATCCAAAGAATTTGTGCACAACAAGCACCAACCGCCATATATTCGGCTTCGGTGGTAGAGAGTGCAACCGAGTTTTGCTTTTTGGAACTCCAGGAAACAAGAGAATGTCCTAGGAATTGGCAACCACCACTAGTACTTTTTCGCTCGGTTTTACAACCGGCAAAATCGGCGTCGGAGTAACCAACTAGGTCAAAAAATGATGTGTTTCTAGGAAACCATAACCCTAAATCGTGAGTGCCCTTAAGATATCTAAGGATTCTCTTTACGGCAACTAAATGAGATTCCTTAGGACAAGCTTGAAATCTAGCACATAAACAAACACTAAACATTATGTCGGGTCTACTTGCGGTAAGGTAAAGAAGTGATCCGATCATACCTCGATAGCGTTTAATATCAACATCCTTACCCTTTTCATCTTTATCAAGCTTTAATGAAGAGCTCATTGGAGTGTCAAAAGCATTTGATGCTTCCATGTCGAATCTCTTGAGTAGCTCTTTGGTGTATTTGGCTTGGTTGATAAAGATTCCATCCTCGCTTTGTTTGATTTGCAATCCAAGGAAGAAGGTGAGTTCTCCCATCATGCTCATTTCAAACTCCTTACTCATACAAGAAGCAAACTCTTCGCACAAGGATCCATTAGTAGCACCAAATATAATGTCATCAACATAAATTTGCACCAACAATAAGTCCTTGCCCTTAGATTTGATAAACAAAGTGGTGTCAAGTTTTCCTCTTGAAAAACCATTTTCTAAAAGAAAACTACTTAGCCTTTCATACCAAGCTCTAGGAGCTTGTTTTAAACCATAAAGAGCTTTGCTAAGCTTGAAAACATGGTTTGGAAATTTTTCATGCTCAAAGCCGGGAGGTTGAGCCACATAAACCTCCTCCAAAATAAAACCATTTAGAAAAGCACTCTTGACATCCATTTGAAAGAGTTTAAAATCTCTATAGCAAGCAAAAGCTAAAAGCATTCTAATAGATTCAAGTCTAGCTACCGGTGCATAAGTTTCATCAAAATCAATTCCTTCCTCTTGGTTATAACCTTGGGCTACTAATCTAGCCTTGTTTCTAACCACGATTCCGGATTCATCAAGTTTGTTTCTAAATACCCATTTTGTGCCTATAATCCTATAGTTTTGAGGTTTAGGCACAAGGGTCCAAACTTGATTTCTTTCAAATTGAACTAGCTCTTCTTGCATAGCAAGCATCCAAGATTCATGATGTAGAGCTTCGGAGAAGTTCTTTGGATCAATTTGGGAAAGAAATGCTAAATTAACATGTTGTTGAAGAGAGTGTCGAGTTCTTACCCCACTCGAAGGATTACCTAAGATTTGATCGCTTGGATGATCCTTTTTGTAAGTCCAATCTTTTGGTACTTCTTGAGAGTAGTCCGAGTTTGAAACATCATTGCTTGCTTCCTTGTCTTCCTCTTGAGAGCTTGATTGTTGTTCTTCTTGAATAATTTCTTTGTGGTTGTCTTGTATTGTTTCACTTATATCCAAAGTTCTCATGTCAATGTCCACATCATCTACATTAACAATGTTAGTCCTCCGAAGAAAAGGATTAGTCTCATCAAAAGTAACATTAATGGATTCTTCAACAACCAAAGTACTTTTGTTATAGACTCTATATGCCATACTATTATTAGAGTAGCCAAGAAAAATACCCTCAAATGTTTTGGAATCAAATTTACTAAGGTGATCCTTAGTATTTAAAATAAAGCATTTGCAACCAAAGACTCTAAAAAAGCTCACCTTAGGTTTCTTATCATTAAAAAGCTCATAAGGGGTTTTTAACAAAATTTTTCGCAAGATAACTCTATTGAGAACAAAACAAGCACAATTGACCGCCTCCGCCCAAAAGTACTTAGGTAAACCATATTCGTTAAGCATTGTTCTTGCCGCTTCTTGCAAAGACCTATTCTTTCTTTCGGCAACACCATTTTGTTGAGGAGTTCTAGGAGCCGAAAAATTATGTGATATCCCAAAGTCATCACACAAGGCTCCTATTTTTGAATTTTCAAATTCTCTACCATGATCACTTCGAATATTGGATATCAAATATCCTTTTTGATTTTGAATACGTTTTGCAAATGAAGTGAACACATTTAGAGATTCATCTTTGGTGGCCAAAAAGAAAGTCCAAGTATAGCGAGAATAGTCATCAACAATAACAAAACAATATGATTTACCACCAAGACTAGTAGTAGGGATTGGTCCAAATAAATCCATATGAAGTAATTGCAAGGGTCTAGAAGTAGATACCATTTTCTTCGGTTTGTGAGAGACTTTCTTTTGCTTACCCATTTGACAAGCATCACATACTTTGTCTTTCTCAAACTTGATCTTCGGGAGTCCCCTCACAAGTTCTTTGCTTGAAATATCCTTTAAATGCTCCATATGCATGTGTCCAATTCTTCGATGCCAAAGCCAAGATGTCTCACTAATAGCACTAAGACACTTGACATCTTGGTTAGCTAGATCATTCAATTTAATAGAGTAAACATTGTCATCTCTATTTCCTACCAAAATAGTTTCATTATTCTTTAAGGATTGTATAGTGCAATGAGAAGCCTCAAAGATTACTCTAAAACCTTTATCACTAAATTGACTAATACTTAGCAAATTATGCTTCAAACCTTCAACATATAACACATTCTCAATTGAATGTGGTTCCTTACCTATAGTTCCTTTACCTTTGATTTTTCCTTGTGCGTTGTCACCAAAGGTCACTTTTCCTCCTTCTATAAGATCAATTGAGGTGAAAAGAGATATGTTGCCGGTCATATGTCTTGAGCATCCACTATCAAGAATCCACTTCTTGCTACTAGATTTTGCTTTGAGACATACCTATAAACACAAATCAAGTAGTGACTTTTGGTACCCATATTTTCTTGGGTCCTTGGGTGTTAGTCTTACATTTGTAATCTTGACCTTTCACAACCCACATCTTCTTTCTACCTCTAACATAAACAATTATACAAGGACAATAATTAGTCGTATGCCCTTTCTTGTTGCACCAACCACAATGTGTAAATGGTGTGCAATAGTTCTTTGGTTGTTTTGAATGAGTATTCAACCTAGCTTGTTGTTGAAAGATTTTAGGAGGTAAGGCCAAGGGATCTAATCCAAGACCACCTTTGTTTAGGCCAAATCTTTGGCGTCCAAGCATGACATCCAAATTGTTTTGACCATCAACAAATTTTTGAAGACATTTTTTCAAATCACAAATCTCAAGTTTTAAATCTTCATTTTGCTTTTCTAAAACCAAAGTTTTGCAAGAGATTTGTTTTGAGCTAGGAGTGTTAGCAATCAATTCAACCAAGTCATTATTCACATGTTTTACATATAAATGGTTGGAAATGCAATCATTCTTGGCATGCAACTCAATATTTTCCACTCTCAACTTCTCAATTTGCTTATTAGCCTCAAGGAGTTTTTTTGATAAAATAATATTTTTCTTAAAAATTTTCTTGGATTCCTCATATAGGCTATCATAAGCATCTTCGAAGCTTTCACTATCACTATCACTACCGGAAGAAGAGCTTACCTCATCATTTGCCATGAAGCACACATTTGCTTGTTCATTCTTCTCAACATCTTCATCACTTGAATCGAAGTCACTCCAAGTTGGAGTATGTTCAGCATTCATTGCTTTTTCCTTCTCTTTGTTCTCTTTCTTGGAGAGTTGTCTCCTTTTAACTCTTTCCCATACATCTCTTCTTTCCTTCTTTTCTCTTTTGTATATGGGACAATCCATCTTCATGTGTCCCGGCTTGTGGCATTTGTAGCAAAGCTTCTCTTCATTGCTAGCATTTTGTTGCCTTCTCCCACCATTCCTTCTAAACCTCATGAACTTTTTGAAGTTCTTTGCAATCATTGCAACATCCTCTTCATCAAATTCTTCTTCATCATCGCTTGACTCAAGGTTTGAAGATGAAGCTTTAAGGGCAATTGATGTAGGCTTCTTCTTGACGTCTTCTTGATCAAAGGTTTTGATTTGCATTTCGTACGTCATAAGTGAGCACATCAATTCATCAAGAGGAAAGATATTGAGATTCTTCGATTCTTGAATGGCGGTGATCTTTGCATCCCAAGCTCTTGGTAAGGACCTAATCACTTTTCTTACAAGATCACCATTGGTGAATTCCTTGCCCAATTGCTTCAAAGGGTTTACAATGTTAGTGAAACGAGTATTCATATTCATAACGGATTCATTTGGAAGCATATGGAATAACTCATAATCTCTAAACAATAAGTTCATCTTGGAATCTCTAAGGAGAGAAGTTCCTTCATGAGTTACTTGAAGAGTATCCCAAATACTCTTAGCGGAATTACACATAATGACTCTATTGAGTTCATTAGTGTCTAAAGCACAAACAAGACAATTTTTCGCTCTAGCATTCATACAAATCATCTTTTTATCATGATCACTATACTCCGATTTGGATTTTGGCTCTTCAACCTTGTCAACCACCTTTATCGGAACGTATGGGCCATTCTCAACAATATCCCACATCTCGTAGTCTTGAGACTCTAAGTAGATTTTCATCTTAACTTTCCACACACTATAATTGGTCCCATTAAACAATGGAGGCCTAGTGGTAGAACTACCCTCCATACCCCCAACGTAAGCCATGATCGATTAACTCTCTTGGCGTTACCCAATATAACAAGAGCCGAGGCTCTGATACCACTTGAAACCAATAAAATAACCCTAGAGGGGGGGTGAATAAGGTTTTGAGACTACTTTAAAAATTAACAAACAACAAACCTCAATCTCAATAACTTAAATGATCAAATAACCAATCTCAACACAAATGTAAGATGATAATGTAAAGAGAGAAGGGTTTAGAGATACTTGACAAGGAGAATTAAATGGTTCGGCTTGATATACCCACAAGCCTACGTCCACCCCTTCAAGGAAGTCCCTTGAAAGGCCCTAGAATCCACTAGTATGATCTTCCTTACGGGTCAAGATCGAACCTCTTACAATCCCTTGATGCTATGCCCACATCAAGAACAAGCTTTGACAAACTCAAAGCTCCAAAGCTTGACAACCCCAAGCTTTGATACAAGAACCTTTCAATGAAGAAATGTGTACAAGATTTCACTCTCAAGAAGTAGATGAGTACAAGTTTAAGCACTAGAACAAGAGAGATGAGTGTATGATGACTTATGAAAGTGTATATCTCTCAAATGTAAGCTCACAATAAATGCTCTCTTGAAAAGGATGAGAAATCAATGAAACAAGAGAGATTTGAACAATTGCTTTGATCTTTGAGAATATGAAAGATAAGAGAGCTTTGAATGCAATTGATGAATCAAAACTATGCCCAAGATGAGTATTTATAGAGGTGGGAAAGAATATGACCGTTTGGAGTTAGGTGGTGCATTAAATGCGCCAAACGGCTATTGCAGTCGACTGCAATGTCCCATTGCAGTCGACTGTATTCCCAAAGTAGCCGTTGGAAATTCAAATTTCCAACTTGCAGTCGACTGTAATCCAATGCAGTCGACTGTAATAGGCTACTGGAAGTATTGCAGTCGACTGCATTCCAATGCAGTCGACTGTAATACCTCACTGCCCAAGTTGCAGTCGACTGCAATCCAATGCAGTCGACTGCATTCCAGAAAATGCAGTTTCCTAGTTTTCAAAGAATGAAAAACTTTTATGCATGCAAGGGAAACCTATGGGCAAATTCTAGGTATACAGTCATCGTAACGATCATCTCTCTACGTCTAGTTTACAAAGAAGGAAATAAAGCATAGTAAAGTTCAATCGACGAAATCCTTCTTTGATGCGTTCCGTTGAGAGTCTTTAAACGATTTGCTCGTCTAATTTTCCATTTGCATGAGTGTGAGATTGTTCCTATTGCTTCATCAACTCAATGCATGTTAGACAGCATAATCATCAATGTTAGTTATCATCAAAATCAAATATAATCCTAGGTTAAATAACCGTAGGGTTAACACTTTCCTTTCCCGAAAAGTTTTCAGGAATAAACCCTAACCCTATTAGCCAACGGGCCGGTTCATCCATGTAGATGATCGGAGGGTTAGTCAGAACCTTCCCTTTCTCAAAAACTTCCAAAAGCGAAACCCTAATCCCACTGATCAACTGACTGGTTCTCCACTATGTACAACCGGACAGTTAGTTAGTTGTACTCCCCAACTTTTGAAAATCCAAAAAACACCCCGATGATCGGAAAAACTTCCCCTTACCCCCATTGGGTAAAGCCATTCAGCTCGATCTATGTGGTATGTGTGATTAGATTTTCAAAAAGTTTCTATATACAGTTAAGGCTAATTGTTGTTGGAATCGGGCTCATCCGGAAGGCCCTCACGGACCTAAATGGCTGAGGAATTTCCATAGAAGGCAGACTGTGTTCATATCATCAGTGAATTACATAAGGATTTTTAGATAGGTTTTGCAATCCTAGCAGATCAGCAGTCCTGAACGGCTGAGAAAATAGACCACCTAAAGATAAAAGGTAGGAAAGAACATGAAGATACCATGACAAAAAAGAAGGAGGACAAGAAGAAAGGTCCCAAATTTGACTAGCAATACGAGTCTGAGGATGAAGAAGTGAAGTCTGTAGTCCAGAAAGGAAAGACAAATTTGCGGCGCTTGAATTCTAAATCCCCAAGATGAGGAGAGCCAATGACCCTCCAGACCTTAGCGCCCTGACCATGAAATCTAGGGATAAGTTGTCTCCTAAGTTCAAAATACCAGAGATGGACAATTTTGACGGGACCACAGACCTCAAGATCCATATTGTTAGCCCTTCGGTTGGATAACCTATGGTTACGTCTAGTTTTGATGATAACAACACATTTATCATCTTCTAATGTGTGCTTTGAGTGGATTCTTAGTAGGTATATACATACAAACTCATGAAGACAAATTTTAGAATTTGGATGCGTGGGTTAAAGCCGAAGAAATTTAAAACTATAGTAGACATGCTATGGAAGCTTCATCAAGTCCATTGCAAAGAGAAACAAAGAATGTATAGGCTAAGTTACTATGAATTATGATTGGCCATTACCATTATATAACTATAGTCTTGGTTTGATGCTTGGATTAATGGCCATGACCTAAAAGGACCTTAGGACACCTTGTGCATTGCATGTGAGTTCATGACCATTCACACAAGTGTGGTTCTTGAAAATGAGTGAACTTTAGAGCTCACTCAGATTTTCTCAATAATGTTTTTGGAGCTAATATTTTCATACTTCAATAAAACTTTTCTTAGCTTTCCAACACAAAATATGATGCCTCAATCCACTTTTTTTTTCCTGGAGAAAGTTATGCCCAAAGCAAGAAGGGGGTTTTGTGAGGCAGTTGAGTAATGTGCATACGACAAGCAGTCGACTACATTCTAATGCAGTTGGCTTTATTGACCGTTGGATGAAAAATAATAGTTTTGCCCAAAATCATGCCAAATCTTCAGATAACAACTATATTTGGTATCAACCCTATACAAATGATTTGGAGCTTCATCATACACTATGAAAATCACATTGCAAGCTTCCATACAGTAGAATAACATCAAGGCTCATAGATTAAATATTTCTCTCTTCATTCATGATTTTATATTATTGAAAAGAGCATCTTTGTGAACAATTTTTTGATTAAGAGTGAAAATTCTTCAAGTCATCAATTCTCTCATCTCTCTATTGTACTAGAGCTTCATTTGTACTCATTTCGTTTCAAAAGCGTTTCTTTGTACACAATTGATCTTTGCAAAAGGATTGTAATCATGGCTTAGGTTTGTTAAGTCTTGTGTGAGCTTTATGGATTCAAGGCTTGTGGTCAGTGTGGGGATATCGCCCAAGTACTGTAAGGTTTTGATCTTGACTCGAAAGAAGATTGTTACTAGTGGATTCTAGTGCTCTTGCAAGGGACTTCCTTCAAGAGGTGGATGTAGGCTTGAGGGTAGTTCAAGCCGAACCATATAAATCTCCTTGTCAAGTATCTCTAATTCAATCTCTTTATTTATTTCTCTAGAATTGCTCGAGATTATGTAGATAGCATCTTCATTAAAATATTGTTTGGTTTGATTGAGATTCATTATTGTGCTTAATTTATTTTCCCCATTCTTCACTCCCCCGCCCCCCAGATTGTTTTATTGGTTTCACATATCAAGATGTACATGCATGCACTGGCCCCCTATAGAGTCAATCAGAACCAATTGATACAACTTTTTCATCGTACCCTCACGCGCCTCGCCTCTTGTTGGTTCCTCACTTTGGACGAAGCTCGGGTCCGAACATGGGAGGATATTTTGAGAGAGTTTTTGAACCAATACTAATACAATGCCGACTTGGACATTACATGAAGAGATCTAAAAACCCACCAAATAGGAGCCAAAAGAATCAGTGTCTGCCATTATCATGAGACAGAGAAACAAGCCCGCTCGGTTGGTTAATCGCCCTACGGAAGAATAAATGAACATGGTTAGGAACAATGTACTTCCATTGTATCATGACTATATCTTCTGTAATTACCATACCTCATTTAAGGCCCCAATGGGATCTCTCTTATAGTATTAAAAAATGCCATCAATAAAGGCATTATCTTCTGTGAGTCAAAACCGAGTGTATATTAAGCAGGATCGAGGAATTCTAATGTAGAATTATAGCTAACCACCGCTAACATTATCAACAATGTGCAAGCACCACAGGTAGTGTCATGGTAGGCTACTACAGGGCATACGAGGAAGTTCACATCGTTAAATGTGCCGCTACCCTAGGTATTTTAACAGTTGTTGTGAAGGGGCATGATATCCAAGCTACTGCCTACCCCCACACCAGCAGTGCTACCTAAAGGATACGACATCTAGGCTTTCTGCACTTATCATCAAGAGAAGAGACATCTTACAGAGATGCATAACTGTAATACCCTGACCTTATATCTAGTTTATGGTAAATCCTATCTTATTAGTTATAAGGTATTTGGCAACGATTTTTGAGCAATAGTATATTTGGTCTTTAACGACAATTTATAACAACCATAAGTTGTAGTTTATGACGCAGGGTGCAACAGAGAAATGAATGAAGGTTATTTGGTAACTTGAGAAGCTATAATTAAATTAGGGTTGATTTCATAAATATTTGATCTCTCAGTTCAGTTATTTTAATATTGCAGGGGGAAGCCTAGAGGAAAAAAAATGAAATGATAGAGAGAGATTTGAGGTTATAAAGAAGGAGACACTAGAAGCAATTAAAAGAATATAGATATATAACAAAGTAAAACGAAATAAAGGAGAAAAGAGAAAAAAAATAGAAAAGAGATCAAGAAGAGAGAAGACGCGCAGTGAGAAAGGGAGGGCAGCCGGTCCTAAAGAGGGCGGCGCCTCTGCCTGCTAGATCTGGCAATCCCACTTCCGGCCACACACGCCGTCGCCGGCAGCCCCATAGTCAACCAACTCCTCTTCTAGATCAAGGCTGCCTTCACCGAGCCTCCGCGACCACCGTGACGCTGTGCCGTCGGCCTCTATCTCTCCACATCTAATAAATCCCCCTCCACCGTTCAACGCCTCTACGACCGGCCAACGGCACCGGACATCATAACCGGCACCTCCCGTCACTGTCCCTCGCTACCGTTGCCCTGTTCTGTCAACTCCATTGCTGGCACCTCCAACCAAATGACCGCCGACAGAGTGAGATAAGAAAGTGAGAGACTGGGTGGGGTGACCGGTAGGTGAATCGACAGTGGCGATGCCGATGCCAAGATAATTTGGATTTGGTGGTTGATATGCCGGCGGTGACGTACGCCGGTAGTTAACGGCGACGATGTTGGTGATATGTCAATTTGTGGAGATCCCAGAGGTTGGTGCATGGCTGGTGACAGTGGGGCAGCAGTGATGGTCTTCTGGTATTAGGTACACCGGTGACCGTGGTGTTTAGGAGATCGCATCAGGATGGAGAGGGAGATTAGGGTGGCCGATCTTTGCTTCGGTGTTCTTGCTATAAGACCGGCGGTGATTACAGTGAAGCCATGGGTTTGTGGTGATGATGGTTGACAGCAGCGACACGGCGGTAGAGAAAGTTTGTTGCTTCTGTTATGTTACCTCCGGTGAGTTGGGTGGTGGAACGGCGACCGAGAGTGTGGCCGATTAGTGGTAATTGGTGACTGTAGGTGCATCTAAGGTAAAGCTTGGCAGTTGCGGCGGTGGTAGCACTTAATACTATTGATTTAATGAGTTAAAACTAAAGAATTTTGGTAGCACTCTGTATAAATTATGAAATGGGTTCTTGTGGGTGCTTTTGTTCTTGGTGAATGAAATGGAATGAACGAGATGGTTATTTAGGTGTACGGTGTGTGTGTGTGTGGCAGGTGTATAGGTGTGGTTATTGTCGGACGAGCGTGTGTAAATGGGGTGAAATTTGTCTGGGTGCGTATGATGAATGTGATATGGAGTTAATTTGGGTGTGGAATCGTAGCGACGATGGTGGTGGCCGTGCGTGCATGTTTGTATGTGTGTGAATGTGTACTATGTACAAGGTGTATATACAAAGTGTGTTGGTAGGTAACAGGGTACAATAGTTTTGTGTGCATAGTGTGGAGTGTAGTGTGTAAAATAGTAACAATGATGGTGGTCAAATGGTTGTGGGTTGTTGGGAAGTGGCATCTATAATGGTAGATTGGTTGTTGAAGCTAGCAGCGGGTATGCTGGATTTTGGTGGTATTGACTATTAAACGGGGATCGACTGTACGAGTTCAATAGTGTTGTAGTTAATGGTTGTGGTTTAACAGTGGTGCTCGAGGTGACTGGAGTGGGGGCAACCGTGGTGGAGTGTATATGGCGACAGTCGATAGAATTTAGGACCTTGTTGATTGATAAGGAAACTTATTGGTTGCAATGGTTAATGGGTGTGGCAATGATACTGGGATGGAATGGCTGTGGGTGAAATGTGTATGACTGTGTAATTATGGTATCTGGGTGGATTGTGTGTGCGCACCGGTAGGTGTACGTGTTTCATGTGTTTAGGCCAGTGTGTATATTGTGTAGGCGTGGTTGTGGTTGGATGATGGGTGTACGGGAGTGCATGTGGGACACTGTTGTGTGAGGTGCACGTGCATATTGCTGTTTAGGCAACACAATATTGTGTAAGGCCCGTGTATGTATGTGTAACAGTGCGATGGGCATACGTGTATTGTGTGGTGGGGAATGGTCAGGTGGTATTGGTACAGTTACGTGTCCATGTTGTTTGTGCATTCTGTAGCGTTGAGTAGTAGGTGCTTGGAGGATTTTGAAATTAACGGGCTACTTGGGTGAAAATCAGTTGATGGAGTGAAGTTGTGCGGCTAAATGGTATGATGAGTATGTGTGTGTTGTGTACAGTATGTATGCATGGTATAGGTGTACCCTATGCAAGTCTGTGCATTTTGGACAGGGAAGCGTATAAGTTATGAGCATACATAAAAAGGGAATCGTTAGCGTGAGTTCTAGAGATTTACTGAGTACTATGCAAAGCAAGGTTATTTGGTGGGTTATTAAAACGGGTGAATTAATGGAGGTTCGGCAACGGTGATTAAATGCCAAGAATGACATGGTGAACTGGGCACGATATTGGACGGGCATTTAAAGGTCGGGCAGTTGACAGCGGCATTAAATTTGCTTAAAGACATGTTCAACGGGAATGTTCTGTCGTTATCGACGATGCTTGGGTTATAGCAAAGCTGGAGACATGGAGATAAAAAGAATGGCCTTGACCGTTCTTTTGACTAAATGTAGCAGCGAGACTATCGCTCCAGAGACCTTGATGTGGGAAATGCGTAGCGTCAGGTAAGTGACCCTTTGATTCAATTAGTGTTTTTATATACAACGTATATGTTTATCTACCGTTAAAAATGTAGTGTTTTTCAGCATTGATCTTTTTAAGTACGTTTAACTGCTCTGGCTTAAATTACCAAAAAGGTTTTAGTGTTTAATTCTCGTCAAAGAAAAACTGGACCAACATGTAAATGATGTTTTGCCTAGAAACTGAAATGAAACTCAAATTTGAAATGTTTTGTATTGATGTTATTGTGAATATTGAACATCTTGATGATTATTGAAGGGGTGTGAGGATGGTTGAGAATCAATTGATGAGTGATTTTGTTCACGATGAACCCAAAGGGAGTTTTTGGTTTACTCGATTGCTGTGCCCTATATCCACGGGGGAAGTTGGATTTCGGGCCCTGGTCAACGGGGCTTGTACGTTGATGCACAGTACTGTGGCTGGTGGTGCGCCTTTACGTCCACATGATTATTTTATCCCAGGTGTAGGAGGGATTTCGGGCCCTAGTCAGGGGGGCTCGTACGCTGACCGCAGCATATCGTTTGAGCTAATGTTGGGATTTGAACTGGTTGTTATAAAGTTTTGCGATACTCATTATATACTTCAGTTTTTGGTTTCATGTACTCTGTTTTGTTTTTACCCGATGATTATCAAATCTATGATTTTTAGATATCTCAAGGATGCTACTATATAAAGTGAGTTATTTTTTGACATGCTATGGTCCACCTAGTTGAATCATTGGTTACTTACTGAGCACGTGGAAGCTCATCCCTTACTTATCATTTCAGGTTGAAAGTAAGGTGATGGTGAGGAGCATAGGAAGAGACAATTTGGTGCGGAACTTCAGACACTGTATAGAATGAGTCGCTGAATATTTAGGTTGTTGGTTTAGTTTTAGCTTTTGATAAATCAGAGTTATAATGGGTTTTAGCATAAGTATTGTATTCAAATAGAAATATGAAAATGTAATTAAAGTTTGTAAAAGTTTTAATTTCCGCTGCAGCATTTATTGGATTTTAGCGAGTAAGGCCTGACAGAACCCTTGGTTGGAGCCCATTGAGTCTGCGGCTGGTCAAGTGCCTAGCTCGCGGGCCTGCCCATGGGTTCAGGTCATGACAATAACGCTTTGGCATGCCATCCAAGACGTCATCAACAAAGGCGAAGTCCACAAAGCCTAATTTCTGAAGAGAACCCTTACCTCCTCACAGGGTCAATTTCATTGATGATAGTTGAACAATTATGGATCCAATCATCTTTATTGATCTAGCCGGTTAGTATGTTTAGTCAGTTTCAATGTGTGATTTTTTCTGTCACAGTTTTGCAATGTTGTTACATGAGAAGAGTTGATGGAAGGCGAGGCCTTCACTGCCAAGGAGGAATATGATGAAGAAACAGGCTTTATGTTCAGGTCCAATGCTGAAGTATTCCACTTAACCAGATCAGACCGAGTGTGCTGAACCATCCCCCAGCTAGTCATATCTAACCCGCTGTTTTCTCAAGACCCCCCCCCCAAACTATGAAGTGTTGGGATAGTTGAAGAAAACCCAAGTGAACATCTCTATTTGTGGGTTGTTATCCGCTTTATATTTCCCCCGATAAACGCTTATCAAATAACTCAATAAAGCCCAAATACTTATCCAAACCCAGCCTAAAGACATATCCCAAGTGCTAGGGGTTATTCTTAATGGGAATGTTCTCACCTTTTTCGAATCAGATATGCCCAAGTTAGGATCCAGTCATAATGAGCCGCTCCACATCACAATGCGAGCACTTGATAAGAGGGTTCCCTTAATCCTTATAGACAATGGTTTTGCCTTGAATGTTCCCTCAACATTGACCCCTCAGAGTTTATCCCTTCGAACCAAGCCGTCCAAACCTACAAAAATACCTGGATAGAGGTGATCAGTACAGTCAAGCTCCTTGTGATTATTTGAACCGCCAGTTTTGAAATTGAGTTTTAAGTGTTCGATATACCGACAGTATTTAATATCTTGCTAGGAAGGCCGTGCATTCATTCTTTAGGTGCAATACCTTCTACATTGCATTAGAAAGTTAAGTTTGTATTGGATAAGGACGTCTTTACAATCATGAATGGTTCGCAGCTACCTCAGATCGGATAGGTAGAAAAAGATAAAGACAGTGTTATGGCGCCACATGACTCATTAGATGTTTTTCCCAGTGGATTTAGGATTAATAACCTAGTAAAGTGTCTAGAGTACGAGGAGGTTTGTCTCGTTCAATAGTCCCTCCCTTTTGTGCCCTATATTAACATGTTGGTTCTCCATACCTTGCGAAAGCCTCATTATTTCCCAAGAAAAGTTTTCGGTTGGATTTGCCAAGGACTTCCCAACTTTCCAATTATTGAGAATAATAAGGAGAAATTTAGGTTAGGATACAAGCCAACCAAGAAAGAGATCTAAGAAGTTATAAGAAGGGTGGTCCAGGCAAGAAAGACAAAGGTAGTGGACAACGCATGAACTTCAGAGGTTTAACCAAGGTTCCTATTCTAAACGGATGCTTTGTTAAGGAAGGAGGGAATGGAACTTACTATGAACTTTTGGTGCTTGTCAGGGAAGCTAATAAAAGGATGGAAAATCTTTTACGACTGTGAAATGGGTAGAAGACCAGGAAATCCTGATACTGACCGAACCGGGTACCGATGATGTTTCTAGTTGGATGGACTTCATGGAGTCTGAGGGAATGACAACATGCTTCAACGATATGCATATCCTGGTCCTTATTTGCCAAGTGGATGACTAGATCATTAACCCAGCAAGCCTCACCACTCCATCATAAGGCGATACACAGAATTGGATGATCGAATACGAACTGTTGACTGTTGAGATTGCCAACGGAAGTCCGGCTGCCAAAGCTGCTTGTGAACAGGAAGACTTGGATGCTTATGTCACTCTAGACAAGTTGAATTTTCTCACCTACTATATTTTCCTAGACTTCCTGATTAGCCAGCATGATACCACCAAACTAACCTGCCAGGTCCGAAAGTGTGTTAACTACCGAGACTTCAACCAAGCCACCCCTGAAGACGACTTTCCTCTGCCCATCATAGATATGATCATAGACAATATTGCAGAGCATGAGTTGGTTTGTTTCGTGGATTGCTTTGTGGGATACAACCAGGTAAAAAAGGCTCCAGAGGATTAGAAGAAGATAGCTTCACCACCTCTTAGGGTACCTTTTGTTACACAGTAATGCCTTTTGGATTAAAGAATATCGGGGCTACATATCAGCAAGCCGCTACTACCCTTTTCAGTGATATAATTCATAAGGAGGTAGAAATGTATGTGGATGATATGATCATCAAATCTAAGAAGCCAGGATCACTGCACAGTTGTAAGGAAGTATTTTGAGAGGTTAAGGCATACAACGTGAGACTTAACCGATGGAAGTGTGTTTTCGGGGTTAGAGCTGAAAATTTACTAGCATTTATGGTGAGTAAACGGGGTATAGAAGTTCACCCAGCTAAATTAAAGTCATAGTTAAGATGCCCCACCCAAGAGCGAGCAAGAAATCCAAGGATTTTTTGGGTAGAATCTAGTACATTATCCTGGTTGATATCCTAGCTAACTATGGTTTATGACGCTGTGTTCTAGTTATTAAAGGAGGATTCAACCAAAGAGTGGAACCCTTATGCCAATAAGCCTTCAAAAAGATCAAATGATACCTCAGCAACCCTCTAGTCCTGAGCTCTCTGATACGTGGTAGTCCTTTATTGTTATATCTGACCGTAATCGATACTACAGGCAGAGCTATACTAGCCCAAGATTTAGAGAGTTCTTTGGTTGAAAGAGACCTTTATTATGTCAGTAAAAAAATTGACTTAAGCAAAGGTGATTTACTCATCTTTAGAAAAGACACGTGTATCTCGAGTTTGGGTAACACAAAGGTTGAGGCATTATGTTTTGGCTTACCTTATCAGACTGTTGGCCATAATAGATCCCATGAAATATCTGTTTGAGAATCCAGTCCTATTCAACTGCACAGCCAAGAGGCTTTTGTTTCTTTCAGAATTCGATATCACCTATGTCACCCAAAATTCAGTCAAAGAAAAGCTTATGGCCGACATGTTAGCCATTTGTCCAACAGAGAATACCAGCAGATGGGGGGCCACATTTACAGATAAACGACTTTGTGTCATGGAATCAGAGATGTGGTGGCAGTTGTATTTTCACGGAGCAGCAAACAACAAGGGATTTGGAGTGGGAATACTGTTGATCTCACAAGATAAAGCCCATTCACCCATAACAATTAGTGGACTTTCAACAGTACTAAAAACACCGCCGAGTACGAAGCTTGAATCATCAGTTTAGAGACGGCTCTAAGCTTAGGAGTTAGAGATATTATAATATATAGAGATCTAGCACTGGTCATATACCAGATTCAGGGGATGTGGAGAATCAGAGATGAACGTCTACAGGCATACCATGCTCATCTAAAGAAGATTGTGGATCAATTCGAAGATGTGGGACTCCATTACCTACCTCGGCTCAAGAATAATTTTGTTGATGCCTTAGCCATACTCAGTGTTGATGGTGGATATAGTCGGGGAATAAGAGGTGGAGCCATTTACGATACAGAAAAGAGATCGACCTGCTTACTGCTTTATGATTGCGCCCATCGAGGATGACAGAGTAGCTGAATCATGTTAAACTCACGTCCAAAACCCCATTCAGGACAGTAAATACCCTGAGGAATCTTCCACGAAAGACCGTGTATCTTTGAAAAGGTGGGTAGCACAATTTCTCATGTCTAACTGAAGGTCATACAAGAGACACTACAATGGGAAACTGTTACTGTGTCTGATCGAGAGAGAAAATAGGCAGATCATGGAAGATATACATTTCAAATAATATGGACCGCATATGAATGGCCGAATGTTAGCAAAGAAAATTCTTCGACATGGATATTACAGGAGTACAGTGGACCATAATTGCATCAAGTATGTGAGAAGGTGTAGTAAATATCAGGTGTATGCCAACCTGTAACATCTCTCTCCTCGAGAGTTATGTAACATGACATCTTGATGGCCCTTTTTAGTTTGGGGAAGAGATGTAATATGAAAGATCAGTCCTAAAGCCTCTAATAGACACGAGTTTATTCTGGTAGCCATAGATTATTTTATAAAGTGGATGGATGCCGCTTCGTATGCTATGTTCAATGCCAGGAAGGTGGCCCAGTTCATTTGGACCAACATCATTTTTTTGGTACATGGTGCCTTAGGTGTTGATTTCAGACAATGAATTATATTTTAAAGGAAAAGTCATGAACTTAGCTGAGGAGTATGGTATCATCAGACATTGCTCATCGCCATACTGTCCTCAGAATAGTGGGTTTATAGAAGCAATGAATAAGAATATCAAGAACATGCTGAGTAAGATGATGGATTCCTATAGGAGTTAGTTGTATAAACTTCCCTATGCCCTCTAGGGCTATAGGACATCAGTGAGAACCTCAACCGGAGCTACCCCATATTCGCTAGTCTATGGCATGGAAGTTGTACTCCCAGCAAGATTAGAAACGAGTTCTCTGAGTGTATTATAGGAAAACCAAATGGCCGAGGAAGATTGTGTGCGACACCTGTTCGAAGAGTTAGCACTGGCAGATAAGAAGAGGTTAAAAGCTCTCTACCACCTTCAGGATTGCCAGAAGCGAGTTGGAAGGGCATTTAACAAATGAGTGAATGGATGCTGTTTGAGATAAGGAGATTTAACACTGAAGGAAAATATCAGACAATATGGAAGCTGCGATGAAACTTTGAACCCAACTAGTCAGATCCCTGTATGATCAAGCAAATCATGACGAGGGTGTAGCATTATTAGTTGATTTAGATGAGATTGAATTGTCACAATTAATCAATCTAGATCCATTAAATAAATAATATGCTAGAGTGAAGTTTGGAATGAAATACGAATGACTTGATCCTTCTGAAGAACATTATTTTAGCACATACATGTCAATGTAACACATAGATGAAGGTACGTAGGTAGCTCGTAAAGTTACCTCGGGTGCGGTCGAATTTTGATCTCTTTAATTTCAGTGGCTTTGATATCGACAAACATTCTTGAAAAAAATTAAAAAAAATGCACGCTAGGACAAAAACCTACAAAGGGTGGCCTAGGCAAAAGTTAGGGGAACAAGAAAAAACCTGAAAATAAAAACCAAAATACTAGAAAAAATAAAGATGCCCGCTAGGATGAAATCCATGTAAAGGGTCTCCTACGCAAAAGTTAAGGTAAAAGAAAACTTCTAGGTCCTATCAATAATATAAGTGTGATCTACCATCACATTTATTTCTTCTTCTTAATTTCAAGAGGGACAGTCCTCATCATCAATAAAGTGACTGACTTGAATTTTTTCATATCCTTCTTATAAGTCGGCCTCTGAAAATATCAGAATCATGTCCTCCAGAACTTCTGGCTTGAAAGTCGGACCTCGGTCCACTTTCTCTATTTATGTACCCTCCTCAGCCACTCTGTATTTAAGGGGGGGGGGAGGATGGATAAGTCCTATATCACAAACTCTTGTAGGTAAGAAGATCGTTTCACCACCTCAAGGAGGATACATCGATCACCCTGACCAAGCTCTGCCTCAACCCCCGATCTAGGGTCCCCGTCTCATAAATCTCGAGAGGAAGGGCACCCGGGATATGGGCCTCGACATCCATGTAATGCTAGAAGAGCACCCGCTCTCCCAAATAGAACTCCTCTTCCAAGGGACCCACAAGTAACACCTGGCATCGAGAGAGGCTCAACTCCTCGGGATAAGTCTCGGCCATCTCGCACTTGGAGAGAGACATCTGAAAAAAAAAATGAACCAATTGCATATTCATATATATGCATATATGAAAATTAAGAAATAAAATGAATTACTTATCAGGCGATGAGTCTACCCGTTGAAGATTTCCTGATAGGCCCCACGGTGGCCCTACCTGCTTGTCTCAAAAAATTCCACCAGTACAACCGACTCAGTATTTTTGGTGTGCCCTTCATGTAATTGTAAATCCCGCGATCCTTGGACCTTGAAGGCCAAAATTTGTGTAGCGAAAGGATATTGAGCAAGGGGTCACAACGCATGCATGAAAATAGTCAGAAAAAGCTGAAAAAGCATACACATGCCTCTCAAATGTCGTAGTATCCTATGAAGCTCGAGACTGCCCCCAAGACACCACACTAATAGAATGGCATATGTATGCCATAGCGGGAGGACCCAGTCATACACGCCTATGTCTCCCATATCCTCTAAAGCCTATCGGCACCACAGCTGTATGGAGTCATTCCCATTGCAAAATAATATCTCCCCTAAGACATACAATAGAAACCCTCAGACGTAACGATCGATGATCGGCCTGTCGGTAACCTCAAGAATCATACCCTCAAGAGTCCACAACAAAATGGAACTGCCCTTTTTGTAGGATGGCTCTAAGCCAAGTAACAGACCATGAGGTCTCGGTCCTTGCAAGATCACAGGCCCAAGGAATAGGCCTCCCTCGTATGGGTTAAGTGTTGCTTCCCTTAATGGCAAGTGGAAAGTATTGGTGGAATCCCACTAATGCTAGGCCAAACACATAAGATGGTTTTTCCTATAGGTTGCCACATACAACCCTAGGAAAAGCTCGAAATAGCTACAAGCTATCATAGCTCCTACAAGTAGGATATTTTTGCCCACCATTCCATAGCTAATGTTGGGGATCCCCTACATTGCATGTTCAAGGGGAGGGGCTGCAAAAACAAAAAAAAAAGGAAAGAATCTCATAGACCCATCCTATTTGTGCATGGAATTAATGAAAAATAGCATGGTGGCCCTTTACATGGGGGTGACTTGTGTTTAAAAAAGTGTGAACTCATGTGTGAAATTGAAGAGAATTCGTTGGAAGACCTATCTCGTCTGCAAAAAAGATATTGCTGAGGTGAACTCCTTGATCCGAAGTCAAGAATGAGTGATCATTCATCCAATTTGTCGGCCGAAAGTGTGAAAGTCAGCCAATGTGTGGCCTCCCTGAAGTCCTCTTCTAGTTCATATAAAGTCCATAATTCTTCAAAAATTGGGAAAGAATGGAACATGGTTGCAAAGATTTATAGCCTGGAGATGTGATTAGAGTAGGATTCGACGATTAATGAAAAATAGCATGGTGGGCCCCACTTTACATGGGGGTGACTTGTGTTTGAAAGAGTGTGAACTCATGTGTGAAAATTGAAGAGAATTCGTTGGAAGACCTATCTCGTCTACAAAAAAGATATTGCTGAGGTGAACTCCTTGATCCGGAGTCAAGAATGAGTGATCATTCATCTAATTTGTCGGCTGAAAGTGCGAAAGTCGGCCAATTTGTGGCCTCCCTGATGTCCTCTTCTAGTTTGTATAAACTCCATAATTCTTCAGAAATTGGGAAAGAATGAAACATGGTTGCAAAGATTTATAGCCTGGAGATGTGATTAGAGTAGGATTCGACAATTAGGAGTCCTTGGGAGAAAGGAATATGAGAGTGAATGTGATTGGATTGTGTTTAAAATGCTGAAAAACCCTAAATCGCTCAAAAATCTGAACGAATTAACTGCCGGTTTTTCATTTAAATTGGTCAAACCTACTGGCTCACTGGCCAGTTTTCGACTCTTCAATTTTCAAAAAATCAAAACCTGCTGACTACTCGTTGGTATTCGACTCAAAATTTCCACATTTTCAATCTTCAGACTAACTGGCCAGTTTTTGACCCATATATATATATAGGCCGTCCACGCCCGATCTGTGGACGGTCCAAAATTTTTTTTGTTGCGTTTTTTTAGTCCGTCCGCTACATAATGTAGCGGATAATTTTTTCACAAAAATACCCTCCAGCTCCGTCTACTATACTATGTAGCGGACAGAGGCAATACTTTTTTTTTTTACTCTTTCTCTCTCCTTTGTCTGATTAAGTTTCTGACATGTTTGATGTCCGCTACATTATGTAGCGGACGACTGTACTGCAATTGCCTTTTCGATCTCAGTCTCCTTCGCTTTCTTTCTTTCCTTCTCACTCCAAGAATTGGCCTTTTTCCCTCCAGTGCAAAACGTGCATAATTCTCTGGCCAGAAACAAAAACAAGAAGTTCCTTTACTACGTAAGGAATTAGCACTTGATTCTTTACCTGACTTGGATTTAGTAGCATGAACAAAAACACGAGATTTTCAGAGGAATTGTGCAGACCACATAGTAAAGGGTGTTCTGCACCCACTAAAACTAATTCTGAAGGACCATTGAAGGATAAAAAAAACCTTGATCCCACATTCGGTTCACGTTTTTCCAATGGTAAAAATTACCAAGCTCCTCAACTGGGACTAACTAAGACTTGGATTGGAACATACATAGCCTTATGAATAAAAGTAATTGTGCAATGCAATACCCAACACCACCGTCACCGACCACCACCATCTGATCGTCGCCGTCGTTACCACCACCAAGCACAACCAATCAAACTGCTATTGCCCACACACCATTAACCTGCCATCAACCCGCCACCACGATCCAATTGCACATGCTCCCAATCGCCACTAGCTAAACTGTCGCCGCTCCCAACCACCATCGTCCAAACCGTCGCCATCAATTTTGCACTCAAACTGTCGTCGGCAGACGAGCTTTTCTCTGAGGCACTGAGACTGTCCAACCTGCGCCATACCATCCCATCACCGTCATTACCAGGTAATCGGGGCACCACCAGCGCCCATCGGCGTAACCACCAGCACTTTCAAGGTAGTTTTACCACAGGCCCAGGCACCACAAAACCACCTCCGTCACTGTGAAGCTGCAAAAGTAGCAATACAAACACAATAACTCAAGAAAAAAAGGGAAAGAGAAGAGAATTAGGCAATGGCGGCATCCTCGTAGATAGGGCGGAGCTGTACATGAAGTGGGCGCGTGGCGGGGGCGCGTCTTCGTGGGTGCATTCGTTATGGTGGTCGAAGCACGGGGAGGAGGCGAAAGCCTCTGCTGCGGCGACGCCGGAGTCGAGCTCGGCCGTGTTGTGGGCTGTTGTCACTGCCGCAAGGAGGATGGGAGAGAGAGAGAGAGAGAGAAGAAGAAGAAGAAGAAAGGGGGGAGATAAGAGTTAGACATGTCAGGAGAGAAAAAAAAAGTCTGCCTCCTTTTCACTACATAATGTAGCGGATAGAGCTGGAGGGTATTTATGTCAAAAAATTGTCTACTACATAATGTAACATACATCAAACATATCAGAAAATTAATCAGACAAAGGAGAGAGAAAGAGTCAGAAAAAAGTACTGCCTCTGTCCGCTACATAGTATAGCGGACGGAGCTGGAGGGTATTTTTATCAAAAAATTGTCCGCTACATTATGTAGCGGACGGACTTAAAAAACGTAAAAAAAAAAGATTTGGACCGTCCACAGATCGGGCGTGGACGGCCAGATCACACTAGCAACTTAACCCAGTTTGCTAGCGCTCTCAACGAGTCAGCTATATATATATATATTTAGGGTCGTGATCCATTGCTAGCGCTAGCACGTTACTAGCGCTGTTTTCCCGTCCGCTACATAATGTAGCGGACGATAACTTACCGTCCGCTACATTATGTAGCAGACGGTGCTAGCGCTGCTAGCGCTATATATATATATATATATATATATATATATATATATATATATATATATATATATATATATATATATGGGAGCTGATCCGTTGATAGCGCTAGCAAAATGGGGTATTTTGCTAGCGCGATCTGACCGTCCATCCTGAAAGATGGACGGTCCAGATCGCGCCTTTTTCCAAAACAGATCCCCGTCCGCCATACAGTCTCGCGGACGGGATTTTTACCTTTTTGCCCTCCTCCCATGTCCGCGAGACTGTCTCGCGGACGCCTTTCTGTTCCTGACATGTGTCAGGAAAAAGGCGTCCGCGAGACAGTATGGCGGACGATCTCTAGGCTGACACATGTCAGGACCTGTCCTCTCGGTCGCCTATAAAGTTTCATGTCAGAGCCCCGAGAACTGTCCCCTTGGTATCTGTATGGCGTCAACAGTGTCCGCTTTGTGGGAAATCTCCAATGTAGCGGACGGCGTCCCTTCGTCCACTCTCTCCTGCTATAAATATTTAATCAGATCGGGCTATATATATTATTGTAGCGGACGGCGTCCCCTCTCTCTCTCTCTCTCGAACATCTAACCCAAGCCGCTACCCCATCTACGGCGACCCACATCTCCGGTCACCCACATCTCCGCCGACACCACCGTCCTCCCCTCAACGCCGATCTCGATGGCTTCTGGATCGGAGACCACCTACGCCTACGATTATATTGGCAACTTGCACCTGGTAGGCAAACACTTTTTCAAAGTCATGATGCCGGGATTTGAGCATGAACTTGTAGGCTATCCCTCTTTCTCTTTCTCTGTATTTTCGTGTGTTAAAAGTTTGATCTTTTGTTTTTCTTAACCAAAACTAACCTATTTTTTGTATTGTGTTTGGTAGGACATACCGGAAGCATTTACCAATCAATTTACAACAATTCATGATAGTGCAAGATTATATAGCCGCAAGGGGGCATGGCAGGTTGAAATCAAGCTGAAGCCCGGCCGATCCCAAAAAAAGGAATTCGCAGAGGGTTGGAACGTCTTCGTGCGCCAGCATGGCCTCGAACTCGGGGACTTTGTAGTGTTCGAACACCTTGGGTGGTGGGATTTTCAAGTTGTAATCTTTGATCGGAGCGCTTGTGAAAAGCTTTCGTATCCCATTTGTGAACCATAGTTTATTATAATAAAAAAATTTATGTTCTTGTTTATTATGTTTCCAAATTTTTTCTTGCTTAATTGTGCCTTTTTTTGTTGCCTTGATATATTGAGATCGTTGATTGTGAATCGTACATTATTTTTTGGAAAAATTGAGATTGTTGATTCCGTCGCTAAAACAAGTCTTTGGGCGTCAGTTTATTAAAATAGCATTAACCTACTATGTCGCTAAAACAAGTCTTCGGGGCCAATTTATTTCAATTTATTAAAACTGCATTACGGGCGCCAATTTATTCCAATTTATTACATTACGCTACATTGTATAGCTCTATATATATAGCGGATATAAGGCCCTCCGCTTAGGCCGGGGTTCGGGAAGGTCGGAACTAAATGTCTGGTCCGTGCCAACCATTTTCTGGACCCGGAACTAAATGTCTGGTCCGTGCCAACCATTTTCTGCGGTATGTATATCCGCGATACTATATAGCGAACAGTCTATCGGCGTCTGCGGGGCCATCCGCTACATAGTATAGCGGACGTAGAGAAGACAACCAAAAGAAAAAACTAAGTGTTGGAGAGGTGGGTATTCTGCGGGGCCGTCCGCTATATAGTATAGCGGACGTAGAGAAGACAACCAAAAAAATTCTGCGGGGCCGTCCGCTACATAGTATAGCGGACATAGAGAAAACAACCAAAACAAGCAAAAGTCTATCGTCCGCGATACTATATAGCGGACAAGGAACAGACTAATGTCATCCGCGATACTATATAGCGGACGGCAAATATATATTGTCCAGCGGACAGCAAATATATATATTCAAACCCAAAAGAAAGTCCTATAACTTCTACACTCTTCTCCGTTCTTCCTACTCACAAATATTCCCAGCGGCGTTGGCAAGCAGATCTGCGCAATTTCTTTATAAGAGCAGCTTTAATACCCTAATAGATCACGTAAGTTCACAAAATCAATCATTTACATGTTTCTAATCTATAGTTGTGATCAATATTGCGTTTTATGCGTGGTTTTGATTATGCATTGAGCATGTGCTAGCGATGATGAGGATTTATATATGTATGTATTTGTTCATGTGCTAGCGTCTGTAAAATCCGAAAAGAAAGTCCTATAACTTCGACACTCTTCTCCGTTCTTCCTACTCACAAATATTCCCAGCGGCGTTGGCAAGCAGATCTGCGCAATTTCTTCATAAGAGCAGCTTTAATACCCTAATAGATCACGTAAGTTCACAAAATCAATCCTTTACATGTTTCTAATCTATAGTTGTGATCAATATTGCGTTTTATGCGTGGTTTTGATTATGCATTGAGCATGTGCTAGCGATGATGAGGATTTATATATGTATGTATTTGTTCATGTGCTAGCGTTTGTAAAACCGATTCCATAGTTTCAGTTGCAAAAAATGGAATTTATCCCTGGACCAGAAGATCCATCCGTGTTATACGACCAAGCCAACCATATCAGTACGCTCATATGGGATGGTGGAGTAAGATACATTATTTATCAACTTTCTTATTATTACGAACGTTGTTTTACCGTTCATTTTGCTTAAATTGTATTTATTAATAATTCGTAGGAAAGAGAACTTCTCACCACCGTAGAAGTATCTCGCGAGTTCACGAGATGGAAATTGAACAAGTCCCAGAAAAGAATACTGCGTGGAATTGGGTTTGGGATTTTCACGCATGGGCAGATCTTTCAACAGCTTGACCGGGCCTTGATAGGTGCCCTTGTTGAGAGGTGGAGAAGTGAAACGAATACGTTTCACTTCCCCTCGGAGAGATGACGATTACCCTAGAAGATGTAGGGTTCATCTTAGGGTTGCCGGTGACGGGGCGGCCGGTAATTGCTCCTCCGTCAGACGCAACGAATAAGAGAACAGCGCGAGACTTCTTCACTTCGATACCCCAGGATCAATTTAGCACTGGTGGTATAAAGTTGAAGTGGTTGGTAGATACCTACGGGGTTTTGCCGGAAAACTATACGGGCCGTGAGCTTGTGGTGTACACAAAGGCCTTCCTCTTGTGGGTGATGGGAGCAATTTTATTCCCAACGACGTCGAAGAACACGGTCAGCGTGAAATATTTACCGTTGTTGGGTAACCTGTCGGAGGTTGGGGATTATGCCTGGGGTGCAGCGGTTCTTTCGTATCTGTACCGAGCATTGCACAAGGCAACGAGGCCCAACTCCAAAGCCATATGTGCATGTCTCTCGCTATTGCAGGTATATCATATAAATCATGTCTTCGTTATTGTGTTTTATTTTTGTTGAATCGACGATATAAATATAATTTTTTGATGTTCTCAGGTGTGGTCTTACGAACACCTTGCTCCCGGTGCACCAACGCGTAGGGATGGAACCGATAAAGTCTGGCCTCGGTTGTGTGCTTGGGAGTACAGCCGGAGGGCTAGCCACTACAAGAGGAGAGTCGATCCCCATCACAACATTACGTACTATCGAGGGGAGTTCGACCGTCTATCTCCGGGCCAAATGCGTTGGGCACCGTACATACGTTTGGCGCGACGGGTGGGAGAGTCGTTCGTCTTCACGCTCTCCGGGTTGCAGCGCACACCCCTGATCCATTTCGAGGTCGCAGAGTGGCAGCTGCCCGACCGAGCAATGCGCCATTTTGAGTTGGAGCAGGGTTTGCCAGTCGATGCCCCGGATATGAGGGTTAACAGGAACCCACCGGATGTCGGAGTGTTTGGCACCGCCAATGCGTACGAATTGTGCGCGGCCGAAATAGAGCTTTGGACTTCTTGGCAGGACACACTGGCGGCCATCGTCTCGGAGCCAGACCCCGTTATCAGCATCGATCAGTACGATGAGTGGTACTACCGCATCACGCGGAGGAGAGTAGCCCCTGTAAACTTTGAACGTGGGGAGAGGTATGCGCCTAGGGGTCAGATCGATGAGCGTATGGCATACAATCTCGTAAGTTGCCCAACAAGTCTGACTTGAACCAAATTAGTTGAATATAAATGTCTGATTGAAGTTACTTAATTTTTTATCTCTTTGGATGTAGGTTAATGCCTCGCTTGCATTCTTCCAGAAGTTGAGTGAGCGGAGGGATCTGGTGAGCGCAATGGGCGAGGATCTTTGCCAACAGGCTGCGACATTGGCTTTAGGCTGCGGGAATTTTTTGCGCCAAGCATCGGGACAGTCTTCGGGAGTCAGCCCGGGAATGGGTTATACGGGCGTCAGCCAGGGATACGGTGATCCCTCTGGACAGGCTTCAGGGGTGAGTCAGGGAGTTGGTGGTACCTCTGAAGCGGGGATGGGACAGGCTCAAGCGTCGTGGGGCGATTACAGCGGCCCCTCCTTCAATTTGTTCCTGGAACCCCTCTCTCAAGTCACGCAAGACTGTCCTTTCGGAAACTACGGTTTCTCCGAGGCACTGCCCATTGTCCCGTGGGCGGGACCAGTTGGCGGCCCCGGAGGGGAATATCAGCCGGCCGAAGAAGGAATTGGAGGCCAATATCCCCCGATCGACCCCCGAGGGCAATATCCGAAAGGGCATCCAGCCAGGCCCCTAAAGCCGCATAAATGCGATCTAATCCGAGCCCGTTATTTTAGCGGGGCCCCCCAAGACGGAGCGTCGTATGACATGGATCACCCGGAGGGCTTGGATTACAATGCCTCGTGGACAGAGATCGCCTCGCTGGCGCCGGGAGCTTGGTTAGACAGCGGTGTCATCTCGCACTACGTGCAAATTCTGAGGCGAAGGTGTCGGGAGCATCCAAACATCGGTCCGCGCGTGTTTATCTTGGATGCTTTTTTTCATCAGCTCCTAGTACAAGAGTGGCACGACTGGGGCAATGCAAGGAAGGGGAGAACCATGGCCCAGTGGAAACCGTCCCCTAACCTACAAGCATATCTTGCTAGGGATAGTCCAGTGAGCGCAAGTGTTGCCGACGTGTTTCTAATCCCCTTTTTAGGGAATGCCCACTGGTACTTGGTTTGCTACGAACCATTACAGAGCACGGTTTCAGTCGTCGACAGTCTCTACGATGATACCGACGTGATGCCTGTGATTGATATGTACCGAGGCATAGGCCAGTTGGATGCCATGGTAAGATCATGTTTCCTTCTTATTGTAACTTGCATATTATAAAACTGATTAATCTTATTTTGCTAGCTATGTTTAATGCTTATTATGTTTCTCGCAGAATCTTTTTGCTGCCCTGGTCAATGGTAGGCGTCGGAGAAGGTATCGCGCAGGCCGGTCCTCATTTTCCGATTGAAGAGGAGTAGGCCCAAGCAACATAATTCCTCGGACTGCGGCGTCTTCCTCTGCATGTACATGGATTACATTTGCCGGTCTGAGAGCCTCAAGAAGACTGTCTGGAGCGAAGAATGCATACAAGACTTTAGGTATAGGATTGCTTGGCAAATTATGAATGGCCGGCCTAGAGCTATTAGGTTTATTGTAAATCCGTGTAAGGAACATCATTCCCGCGAGAGATGATGTTCCCCAATTCACATTGTAACGTTACAACACTTTTTTAAAAAAAAATTATTGAATGCGATTGATTTTATTGACCGATATGATTTAACGGTGGGAAACCAAGTGTTGGATATCTGTCTGTTGGATATCTGTCTATCTGCAGGGCAAGTGTTCAAAAAATAACCAAGTGTTCGATAATTAGTGTTTCTGCCCGGCCACCCGCTACATAGTATAGCGGACGTAGAGAAGTCAACCAAAACAAAAAAAAACTAAGTGTTGGGTATTCTGCGGGGCCGTCCGCTACATAGTATAGCGGACGTAGAGAAGTCAACCGAAACAAAAAAAAAACTAAGTGTTGGAGGGGGGTATTCTGCGGGGCCGTCCGCTACATAGTATAGCGGACGTAGAGAAGTAAACCAAAACAAAAAAAAAAACCAAGTGTTGGAGGGGGGTATTCTGCGGGGCCGTCCGCTACATAGTATAGCGGACGTAGAGAAGTAAACCAAAACAAAAAAAAAACTAAGTGTTGGAGGGGGGTATTCTGCGGGGCCGTCCGCTACATAGTATAGCGGACGTAGAGCAGTCAACCAAAACAAAAAAAAAACTAAGTGTTGGAGGGGGGTATTCTGCGGGGCCGTCCGCTACATAGTATAGCGGACGTAGAGCAGTCAACCAAAACAAAAAAAAACTAAGTTTTGGAGAGGTGGGTATTCTGCGGGGCCGTCCGCTACATAGTATAGCGGACGTAGAGCAGTCAACCAAAACAAAAAAAAAACTAAGTGTTGGTTGGAGGTATTCTGCGGGGCTGTCCGCTACATAGTATAGCGGACGTAGAGATAGTATAGCGGACGTAGAGCAGTCAACCAAAACAAAAAAAAAACTAAGTGTTGGAGAGGTGGGTATTCTGCGGGGCCGTCCGCTACTTAGTATAGCGGATGTAGAGCAGTCAACCAAAACAAAAAAAAAACTAAGTGTTGGTTGGAGGTATTCTGCGGGGCCGTTCGCTACATAGTATAGCAGACGTAGAGAAAACAACCAAAAAACCAAACTAAGTGTTGGAGAGGGTATTCTGCGGGGCCGTCCGCTACATAGTATAGCGGACGTAGAGAAGACAACCAAAAAAAAAAAACTAAGTGTTGGAGAGGTATTCTTTAATACCTTAGGTTTCTAATGTTGTGCTGCGCAGTGTAGCGGACAGTGTAAGAAATCACATATAAAAAAATGAGAGTAAAGGTTATTACAAACGAGTCATTACTAAAAGATTATTACAAAATGTCCGACAGGTTTGATGGCTCATAAAAGATTATTACAAAATATTCAGTACACTAAAGTTCCACTGCAGCTTGTTCGTCCTCATCCTCGGCATCATCTTCTTCCCCATCTTGCAAAGGCACTGGACTTATCCCCAGTGCCTTGTAATGGTTCCGCTTGTCGTGGTCTGTCATTTTGTTGCACAATGCACACCTTCTCAGCTTTTTTGGTTGAGTTACCGTCTCAATAGAGCTTTTCATCCGCGTAGATCTCTTGCGGCCTTTCGTTTGCGATATAATTGGATCCGAAGGCCGGATATCATTGTCGTCTCCCTCCCCCGGCTCGTCATCTTCTGATCCCGTCGTAGGCTCGGTGTCAACCGCATTGCTGACTGAAGCTGCTTCCAATTGGTCGACGATGGGCTCTTGCTGCTGAGCTACCTCGAGGAGATGTTTATATCCGACCATTGTAGCAGCACCCTTTACGGACAAACGGGTGAACATCATCACCAGATGATTATACCGCAACGTCTCTGATTCTTCAAAGTCAGTATACGGGTGCTCCGGAAAGGAAATGGTACCGTGCAACCTGTTTGCACCTTTCGTCCAACGTGGCAGGACGTATTTATCGGGGATTGTCCTGATATTCTTCTGTGTGAAAAACCGCAGAATGTGTCTACACAGGATGCCATGGAACTCAAACTTCTTACAAACACATGTCACCGAGTCCGTCAATGTGTCGTGGGTCACCGTATAAATTCTGCGCAGCTTCTCAGGGACGAGGTCATTCACGAGCGAATAAACCTTGTACTCAAATAGTCTTCCACAAATTTGATCTGTATTCACCCGTTTTCTAGTAGTCTTAGTTCTAATATTGAAACCTATCGTTTTTGAATATGCTCTATAGTATGCTTCAACTTCGTCCAGTGTTTGAAAAACTTGACCCAAGTAAGGTGGATCAGAATCTTCACAAAAAGTATTTCCTCCAGTTGCATCCATATTTATACTGAAATCTAAAAAATAAAAATTATATCATTCTCAACAAGTCACAGAATTAAATAAAATAAAAATAAAGACTCTTTCCTCCAGTTGCGGAAAATTTTACAATGTTCAATTACCAAAATAACCCCGATGAGCGGCAAATTACCGAAATGCCCCCGGGGGTTCATTATCACCCTAACGCCCCAAACCAGTTTCAAAACAACCTTTCAGGTGTTTTACTTACATTTCTGGACTAGAAAGTCCTTTGAAAAACTTAACACCGTAAAATTACCAAAATACCCCTCTCGGGGTGGCAAATTACCAAAATACCCTTGGCATCAGAACGATATCAAAAGTGCTTTGAAATGCTATTTTAAGCTTCTTAAATTCATTCTTGATCTAAAAAGTATTCTACGGACTTTTCGTCCAAAAATCCCGAACCGGTGTCTAGATCGAGCGCTTAAAAGCCCATTCGGCAAAAAAAAATAGCTAACGACTTTGGAATGGCCCGAATTCCTGGCGGAGGGAACTTCTCAACATCCTAGGGTTCTCATAAAAGTTTCGCGCGAAATTGCGCTGGCTTGATATTTTAAATTACAGTACAAAGTTTCAAGGTTCCCCGTATCAGTTAACCCCTTTCCAGTATTTGAAAAAATCTGAAATTTTCCCTGATATAGATCTTTTAAAAATAATTAGGGTCTCTTTTTTACACGTTGGCAAAATATAGCTCTAGCTATTTTTTATAAATTCGTGAAAAATCCTAATTTAGACGCCCTAAAAAATTGCTATTTTGGAATCTATAAATGTAATACCGCTCATCCGATCTCCGATTGATCTGATTTTTGTTTCCTTCAATTTGTATTTTCGTTATCTTCGATTTGAGTCTACAATGACTATTTTTGAACTTTGAAATTAACATTGAATTACAAGAAAACCCAAAAAATACTTACTTGTTTTGACTTGATATATTTAAAGAAAAATCCACCGATCTTCTAGCGGTTATCCACCGAGCTTCTAGCGTAAAATTTTTTTGTTTGTATTGTTGTAGGTGAGATATGGAGTATGAAGAAAGTTGGTAAAGATGATGGAGAGCGGAAGAAAGGGTTCGGGGAGGAGGGATTATAAAGAGAAAAAAAGCGAAGGAAAGAGAAGAAAGAAGACAGAAAAAAAATCCGTGAGTGAGGGGGAAGGACACCACGTGGCATCACGGGAGGGGGAAGGGGGGGCCATGGGGAAGGGGGCATCACGGGGGGAAGGGGGTCTATGGGGGGCATCACGGGGGGGGGGGGGACACCACGTGGGGGGCGGGGGTGGGGGGGACCACAACACTTTGTTGCGGTTGGCATGCCAACCGCAACAAAGTGTTACGGCTGGGCATGGTGGGGGGATGGGGCCACGTGGCGGGGGAAGGGGATGCCACGTGGCGGGGGAGAGGGGGACGGGGACACGTGGAGGGGAATTGGGAAGGGGGACCGGGGGAAGAGGGCCAACCGCAACAAAGTGTTGCGGATGGGGGGAGGGGAGGACGGGGGAAGGGGGGCCATGAGGGGAGGCCACATGGCGGGCAAGGGGGACACCACGTGGGGGAAGGGGGGCCAACCACAACAAAGAGTTGCGGTTGGGCATGGGGGGGCCTGGGGGGGAGACGGGGGAAAGGGGAAGGGGGAGGGGGGCCATGGGGGGGGGGGGGGGCGCAACCGCAACAAAGTGTTGCGGTTGTGTATTTGGGAGTAATAATGGCAACCGCTACTCTTTGTAGCGGTTTGGTGGAGAAATTTTATTTCTCCACCGGTCAATAGGGATCGGCTCCCTATATATATACATATATATATATATATATATATATGTATATATATATATATATATATACATATATATATGGGGGCCTATCTACATCTATCGATGGAGAAATAGTTATTTCTCCATCGATGATCTGACCGTCCACTAAAGGCTGTGGACGACTCAGGTTGGATATTTTGTACACTTACCGCTATACTTAGTAGCGGTTAAGGGCCTACTTAAGCCTAAGATATATTAAATTAGATAGATAGATAGATATGAGAGCCGATCTACAACTATCGGTGCAGAAATAGTTTTTTTCTCCATCGATGATCTGGCCGTCCACTAGAGGTTGTTGACGGCTCAAATTGGATATTTTGTACACTAACCGTTGCACTTCGTAGTAGTTAGGGGCTTACTCGAGTCGAATGTATCTTAAATAACGAAGAAATCTAGGGTAATAGGGGGCAAGGCTAATTAGACGGGAAGTTGGAGATCTCTATGGGTATGTATATGTGTGTGTGTGTGTGTGTGTGTGTGTATATATATATATATATATATATATATATATATATATGCACACACTTATGTGAAATACACTTTTATGTACTCGTGTGCTTATGTGTTTTGCGCGTTTGCATGACCATTCTATTAATTAAGTTTGCGTGTTTTACTTGCATGTACATTTAGCATGATACCTAGCTCATTTTGCCTAAAGCATTTCTATCCTACATTTGCATGCTTGCATGTTTGCATGCGCATGTCTGCTAGTCTATCCTCCGATTATTTAAATCCGAGTTCCGTGATTTTTGTACTGTGTAAGGCCAATGCAAAATCCTGCATTTGTTGTTAGAAGCAATATTTTCTTCATATCAATTATATTGATATGTTCGGCGTTCAAACGCCAGCTGTCCTTGGACATTGTTGGCTCTGGCTTTGAGTGATGTTTTCAAAATTTTATGTAAGCGGCCAACCATTTTAACGTATTGTTGGCTCTGGCTCTTAGATATAAGTTCGTTCTTAATTGTGCGACCTGCCACTTTCATGCGTTATTGGCTCCTGCTCTTAGTCAAGTGTTTACTTTGTCCTTCAACCACTCGAATCGATTTGTTGGCTCCGTCATCTTGCAATACAAGTATCTTATCTGTCGACCATCCAAATCAATGTAGTGGCTCTAAAAATTGACAAGATTCCCTCTTTTATACATATAGACGACCCTTTCAAATCGATTTACGGGCTCCCGCATCTAGATGTACCGCTCTATCCACTGATCATTCAAATCAATTTGGCGGCTTTAACAGAGGATAGGGTTATTACTTCTGTTACATATCCAGATGACCTTATGTACCGCATCTAGATGTACTGCATCTAGATGTACCGCTCGATGACTAATCACTGTTTGTTGCCTCCAGATTCAATCAATATCCTTGTCGTTTCATGAACGACGCTGGTATGATTCCTCCCCGAGGATACGTAGGAAGCCCTGTAAAGTCTGACTTCATATCTGCGTCATGGTCCTCAAGTCTGTTCAGAATCTTGTGGTCTTTTTCCGCATTCCACTACAAAAGTGTGTTGTTTTTCGATGATGTTCGCCTGCGCGGGAGCTCCCTCACCAAAGGGCTCTATATCACCAAGGGGCTCTGTAGACAACAAATTTTTTTTTATAGTTATAATATATTATGTAAATATTAGGCTTCACTAGTAATTAGAGTTTATTACCAAGCTTAGGACTAGTAATATAACCTAATTAAAGGCTAAATACAGCGCAATGTCCTTGAGGTTAGGGTGAAATTACAGTTAAGGACACTAAGTTTCAAAATGTAACATACCGTGACCAAAAACGTTAAAAAAGTAACACTCGTATCCATCCGTCAGGGTTCCGTCCAAAAAGTGTAATTTTTATCATTACATTTTTTTAAAATGACAATACTGCCCTTGTATAGTATATCGTGAATAATTTTTATAATTTTCAAATTAGGATATCAAACCCTAATTTTTAAAAATTAGGGTTATGAAACCCTAATTTGAAAATTAGGCTTTTGAAACACTGAAATTAGGAGGATTTTAAAGTCTGATTTAAAAATTAGGGTTTCAAAACCCTGATTTGAAAAGTAGGGTTTCAAAACCCTGATTTGAAAATTAGGGTTTCAAAACCCTGATTTGAAAATTAGGGTTTCTCTCTCCAAACGTTTTCTCCAGATCTGAAATCTCACCTCCCATTCCCTCACCCCACGCCGCCGCTGGCCCAAGCTCCCTCCCTCGCCCCACGCCATCGGCAGCCCCAGCCCCTCCCTCGACCCATGTTGCTGGTAACCCAAGCCCCACCCCGCCGCAACAGATCTTTCACCTTCGCCGTAACCAAATCTCCCATACAAGCGGAGTGGTGGCCACATCACAAGGAGGCAACCAATGGTGTCGTGACTTGCGATTAAAAGGGGTGTTATGGTGATCGCGAAGGTGCCATGGTGGTGATCGCGGCAGTGGCTCGTGATGAATGTGTAGGGGTGCCGTGATGGCAGTGGTTTTCCAGCTGAGCCACAATGGGGACTTTGAGGCGGACGGAAACTGCCTCTTCACGGTGTCTATGAGGCGATGGGGCTGAGTGGGGTCAACGTGAGGGATCTACGACGATGACGGCGACATGGATTTCAATCAAATTGTTGGCGATGGTGGCGTGGTTGTGGTGGAGGAATTGAAGATGATGCTGAGGCAGTGAAGCGCACCCCCCTCCCATAAAGTTTGATTTTCTGTTTTAGAGTAAGTAATGGCATTGGAAAAGAAATACGGTTCCAAATTAGGGGCAATAAAGTCTTTTCATTAAAATCGTTAGGGTTTTTAAGATTCTGTTTGGTCAACGGACATAAGTGTAATTTGTCCAAACTATTATCCTTGCCGGTAATTATACCCTAACCTCAGGAATACTGCTGTAATTAGTTCCTTAATAAATTAATTTGGTACAATCCAGTTCAGCTGTTAAGGTAATAATTCTAATTGTAAGGTCCATTAGTTAAGTCCGTTGGTCTAGTCCAGTCCGTCAGTCTAGCAGTCGAGTCCAGTTGTGTCAGTCTAGTCCAAGTGTTTAGATTTTATTTTATTTTTTCTAGATAATTTGAGGGATTTTTCAATGAATTATCCCTGATGCAAGGGATTAAATATACAATTTATATGATTAAGGAAGATCAGTCCCAAATCTAGTACATCCCATCTGCGAAATCAGAGATGATAAACAAAATTAGGGTCATGTAGTGCCTCAACAATTAGAAAAATTATTATAAATTTATGGGATGAACTGTCGGTTAGATAACTTTTGTCAATCTATATATTTTATCAATTATTCTGACTTATCTCCAGCTCGCATCAGTTTTGGCACCCCAGAGCCCTATAAATAGCCCACTTGGCCTTCATTTTCAAGGACCTAGGTCTGAAATCTGAATTCCAATTAAGCTTGTTCTCTTTAGCACTTTTATACCATTTCTTTGTGAAGTGGTATATCATCTCTCTCGAGAATTTACCCTTTCATATTCACTTAAAAGTTGCCTAATCTCTTGCATCAGGATCCTTTGGAAAGCGTTCCCGTGTCGTACAGTCAAGCATATTCTCAAGGAAATGTTGAGAAGTTTTCTAGCTTAGTTCCTTAATCATTATGGAATTTTCTCTCATTTTTTGCAATTACATTTCTATTATACAAATTAATAAGAGTCTTTTCATTTCTCAGCCTAATTCTAAGACCAAAATGTAGATTGCTTCTCGTAGGACCAGAGTCGAACTACTATTGTTTTGATTCCGCTTAGTCTCATTGGATACGTAGGCAATTGGGCCCCTGATGCCAAGTACAAGTCAAAAATATAAAAATTAACTTAGGATTAGTGCTATTGCACATTTTACATCTTATATATTTTTAAGGTCTAAATCAATAGGAATATGAAGTAGAGACGGAAACAGTATAGCGGGTGCCTAACACCTTACTGCTGCATAACTTAGTCCCGGAACCTATCTCCCTATTTTCGATAGATTAGTCCTTTGGACGTTTCTAGAGTCATTTTTTTTATTTTTTTTTCTTATCTTTCCATTTTAAATTAAAAAAGATAGCGACTATAAATCTTCCTTCCGGGGGATTTTTTTGAGGTGGATTGCAGACACCCCAAAATAGCTTGATGATGTCATCATGCTATTTTATCTATTGGTCATGCCACGTCAGACTTCCACTCCATCAGTCAACCACGTGAAATGCATATAATTGCTTCCGCCGTTCTTCGCTTATCACTAATCTTTTGATTTCAAATTTAGAAAACACCCTAATGGCCAGATTATAGTTGGAGTTCATAGTTATCGTATTTCTTGCCCTCGTTCTTCCTCGGGCTTCTTCGTGTAAAAAAGAGTTGTTTATCTTCTTCTCCCCTTTATTCACTTCTGTTCTACCCTAAAAAATTTCTTTGCGTTTTCTTTCGCTCACCCCGACGAACTCATTAATCTGTTGACATTACTTTACAGTTGTCCATTCACCGGGCCGCCTCTTTAATACCACCAGTGGTCTTGCAAAGCCGTGACCAGCGGTTGGGTCTAGAGAATGTTTCTCATATGAAACAAATTCATATTATCCCGTCTGAATCTTACCATTTTTTAGAGGCGAGGATTCATTTTTCGATGGAAGATGCCTCTAGTATTTACCGTGCCTTAGGTCCACTTTTTAAACGCAATGAAAGACCTACTCATTCTCTTTAATCCCTTCGTCCTAATGCCTCACAGATACTCTTACTTTTTTGGCTTTACTCCTTATTGGAGTAGTGACCATTGTTTTATCGAGAACTGGTTATTTTTTCGCCCTCAATAGAACTCTTCGGTAGACCGGGTATTAGAGGAATAGTCCGCTTTGTGGAGAAAGATTGGCATACTTGCTATGGTTAAGCTTTCAAAGTGTAGGTTCAAGCCAGACAAGGTTTCACTTGTGGCCTCTTTACTTGTTTGATGTACAACCAACATTTCATACCTTTTTCGTGGGGCCTTAACATCGATTAACCTCATGGATATTGCTGCCATTACGGGTCTTAGACCGTTTGATCACACCTTGACCCCCTCATGTAGAGCTGCCCAATCTTAATGTTTTCCCGTAGACCCTACTAAAGGGTGAAAAGATTAAGAAGTCAGAGAATACGGGCTTTCGCTAGTGCTGATGAGGCAAGAGAGAGTCCTGTGACATGACAAGTTAATCGCTATGCTGCTGATTTGGATCTCTAGGTTCCTGCTATGGCCAAGTGATGGTAAGATTGCGAAGTGGTCGGTCACTTTGGCTTGTGCTTTGGCTAAAAGGTAAGAGATTGTGCTTAGACACTAAAAGAAAAGGCACATTTTCTGACGGACTTTTACGTCATAATTTTTTCACTAGAATTCATTTATAATGACGAAATGTCAGTAAAAATCTTTAGCAATGAACTTTTACTGCTGTAATATTACCGACGGAAAATCCGGCGCTAATTTCAAATTTTAAAAGCTTCCTTTCTCCCCGATTTTTTTTTCAAAATTTCTTTTTAAAATCCTTTAGCAATAGATTAATGCCGATGGACTCATTCTATCGGTAAAAAGCTTTTGTGTTGATAGTTAGGCTATTACCTGAGTTTGCATCTCTTGTTTCACTTCAACTTGCATTTTCACCTTTCATTGTAGCCTCCAGCTATATTTTTATAGTTGATACTTAGGCTAATATTTGAGTTTGCATTTTTTGTTCCATTTCGGCGCGAATTTTATCTATCTCTTCTTGCCTAATATCTCTGCTCTCTACTTGACCAACTCTATATGATGAGTCAAGGGCCTAACTCAAACAAGTATCTAACTGAAGCTCAGAAATACGTCCATTCTTATATAGGATCAAAATAACTAGCCATGTGCTATGAGCTATATTCATATTTCATACTATTAAATCGGTTGAAGTCATTTGAAGATAATCCAAGTCTAATATTGCGTGGATCACTCGCAAAATTTGAATGAAGTGCGTCAAAATGTTTTTAACCATGAGAATCAGCTCGATGTCTTACAAAGCCGTCATCAATACGCTCAACGACATGATATATCATAAGAGATGTTGTCCTTGGTGACATGAAGTATCTCCGAAGTCTTGGTAACAAAGGGAAGTACCTCACTACCTTCGCAAGTACCATCGCTTCCTTAACTTCATCATCATTTCATTACAACAAAAACATTTTTTAGTGTAACGACCCTGAAATCCGAAGCTTCGCCGCCCCGAACTCCTGGGTCGTTTACCTACCGGATCACATCAAACTTGTTACATCTGTTCACTAACACATACTTTAAAACATCTAATCCAATACTATCTCAGCATTTTTCAAATGCAAGCTTACAAGGCTGCTCGAACTCAAACTGCTAAAGTCTAAGTGCTTTACAACTCGAGTCCTTATGAATGAATCGACAGTACCGACCCACGCATGGGCCTCATTACCTAGTAGTGATGGGTTCGTCGGAACCTCACGCAGACTCTAACCCATTTCTGAACCTGCTATAGCTTATCATTACCTGCAGAAGGGAGCCAAACGGAGGGTGAGCTTTTGAGAGCTCAGTAAGGTCGCATAAGGACTACCAACAGGATTACAAAATGATTTCAAAGAATCCAACGGACGAAAATTTCCAGAATACTTCAGATGGTAAAAAACTCAATGACTTCCAAAAGGATAAAAAAAACTTATCAGAAATAGATACCAAAATAAACCAGAACAAACATGACCGATTCCAAAAAAAACAATCGATAATAGATCATTTCTAGAGTCATCATGTCCAAATACAATGAAGGTTTTTCAAAGGGTTTCAAAAGAAGTACAGATCATTTCAGATAATACTTTTCAGATATTTCCATAATAGTCACAGCAGTATACAGAGCAGATAAAATCAAAAATCAATGTTGATCCTGGGCGATCGCGATGCCATTCTGGCAAAGCACAAAAGTGTACACATGCATGATGCACCAGAATAATTACTAGTCCACTTGGATACTAGCCTGCATTCCATGCAGGATTCAGAACAGCCTTATAACGCCTGCCTAAGAACAGAACAGCTAACCCAGGTCAACACAGGAAAATTAAGAATATCAGTGAGCTTTAACATAAGCTCAATCACCAAAATCAATTCGGATCCTAAATAACAATAATCATACTGACATAAGTCAGCATTCGGAATTTTTAGAAGATATCAGAATTTTTAGAAAAAAAATCACAGATAAACAATAAAAATGATTGCGAACAGATATCAAATTTAGACATAACAATTCAGAAGAATGAATACAAACAATGATCAGCTTTTCTCAGCATGCAATACATGCGAACATCATAAGAATTCCAAATAATCGAGTTAGGTTCAATATTAGGATTTTCTGGCAATATCATACTGATATCCTTACATAATTCAGAATTTGGCATTAGTCATAAGTCTATCAAGGAGTACTTACGAGTACGAGCAATCAAATAAGGGTTCAAACAAAGTCCTTACCCAAGGTTCAAATAGAATCCCTTACCTGGATCCGTAGCTAAATTATCCTAACCGAAAATCTTTAGCTTTAACTTAAACGGAATAATTGAACCATTAGAATACAGCCTACAGAACAAAAGTATAACTTAATACGAACTCACACATGCTCCAAAAATGAACCTCCCCTCACTGGGTATGTAAAATTACCGAAACGCCCCTAGGGTGTAAAATTACCAAAATGTCCCTCTCGGACTTAAATTACCAAAATGGTCTTCCCATAAGTAGAATCACTGAAATAAACTTCCCATGTGTAAATTTATGCAAAAATGCCTTTTCTTAGGTCAAATTAGCAAAATACCCCTTCGGGGTGGCAAATTACCAAAATACCCCTCGTTACACTTTAATTCTCAAAATGACTTTTCCATAAGCAAAGTCACTAAAATAATCTTATTGTATGTAAATTTACTTTAAAATACCTCTTATAGGTAAAATTACCAAAATACCCCTTCGGGATGGTAAATTACCAAAACACCCCTGGGAGTTTCCGGCACCGAAAAAATCTCAAAAATATCTTAAAATGCTATTTTAAACATCCTGATGTTATTTCTGGCCTAAAAAGTATTTTAGAAAATTTTCTCCAGAAAATCCCGAACTAGTGTCTCAACCGAGCGCTAAAAGGTCAGTTTCGCGAAAAATACCTATTGGTCTCAGAATGGCCCTAAATTTTAGATAATGAATCACATCTGTAAAATATGACTTCCATAAAATTTTCAGGTTAAAATAAATTGGTTTGCTATGCTAAATAAAGCGATAATTGTAGTTACCTGATACCCTCATTTAGCACCCTTTACGGACTCCAAAAATTCCCAAAACTTTTCAGAGTATACGTCTCAAAAAAATATTGGGGATTACTATTTTGGACATTGTCAAATTTTGGTTCAAACTATTTATAAAAATTCATTGAAAAACTGTCCAAATAGTTTTCCACCTTTAGTGACAATTACGGTCACTATTTAGATTACCCGCACACACTATTACACCTTCAACCACAAGCACTTATCTTCTTCCTCTCCACTGCACAGACACAAATACACAGTTGACTCACACACCTCAGCTGCTACCCAAACCCATGCCCCAAAACACTTAAAAACACAAACTAACCCACCTAATGCACACAAATAACACAAAATCACACACAATTCCTCACATAAATACACACCCGAACCCATCACACGCACGACACCGCCCTTTAGCACCACTGAAACACTCACACACTTATGAATCAAGCCATAACTCACCCACAACACACTCATGCCCACTAACACATCCAAAGCATACTGAAAATACCTTCACTATCATCCATCCGAGATATACACCATCAACACACATCTGTACACACAGTGATCTAATCACACACGTGGTTCAGACGCACGCACACACGCTGCACTGTGAACTCACACACACACACACACACACACACACACACATACGAAATCATATGCTAAATAGGGTAGGATAATTACCCCTTCGAAATCCTTCAATTGTTTTTCTTCCACGTTCTCTGATTTCTGCCTGAGTTTTCTTCTTCCCCCTCTTTGTTTTGTTCTTCTTTCTTTCCCTAAAGGGAAAGGTTTCTTCTTTGGTTTTTTTTTTTGTTTCTTTCATTTTCTTTTATTCCCCAAAGAAATTAAAAAAAAATTCATTTGCATGGTCACCAACCAGATGGCTGCTAAACCTAATCTAACTCCCAAAAATTTGACACCTAAGACATACTTCCAAAAATTGCAAAGAAACCCCAAAAATTTTCAAAAATTACGCAAATGCCCCCAAAATTTTGAAAATTATATTTTTGCCCTAAAATTTTTTAAGCCCATTTACTGTACTAATATCCGAGCATTGCTCAAAATTAGCATCCGTTTATTTTTTGGAGCTCGGATAACTATTTTAACTGGCTCCTGAAGTTCGGGATATTACATTTAGCGACGGAAAAGAATCCGTAAAAAAAATGGCTTTTAACATTGATATTTTCGTTGGTGAAAGTCAGTCGCTAAAAAACAATTACAGAGGGAATATTCTGTTGGTCAAGGTCTTTGGTGACGGACTTTTACCGATGGATAAATTCAGGTTTACAAAAATTTCCCCTTTTCTGAATTTTTTTCCTAGAGGATGATTTTTTAAATGGTCTTTAGCGACACACTTTTACCGGCGGACTATATGGCCTTCAGTGACAAACTTGTCGCAACGACAAAAATTCATCGATAAAAGCCATTAAATGAAAAAAACCTATACTTTCTTTTTTTTTCCTCTCTCTCTCTCTCTCTCATGCCCACGGCCCACACCCCCACCCCCGATGTTGCCCCCCCCCCACACCCCCCCAGTACCACACCACTACAAAATAATGGGGCTAAGCAAAGGACTGAATAAGTGTCGCAAAGGACTTTCCCGACACTTCATCAACGCTTTTTGTAAATGTCAAAAAATCGTCAGTCGGGAATTTATCGACACTTCCACAAGTGTCGGGAAATGAGTTGTGACACTTATTTTTTGACATTTTATGCCACTAATGAGGTCAACAGTCAACATTGTTTGAGACACTTCGTGAAAAATGTCGGTAACTTTGAAAGATTTCAATGTGCCATTTCTACTTGTGACACTTCTGACAAGTGTTGCAAACAAATATTCATGTTTTACATGCTTTGGTTTACTCTTATTTGATTAGTTGCAAATTTGTTTGAAATACTACGAAAATTCTTTTTTCACATACTGGTGTATAATCCGTGCTCCCATAGAATACTAAAACTAGTGGATCAACCCAGCAAATAATGATAATCACAAAAATCAACTACAATGACAATCATCCATAACATATTTAGCATCAAGACCATATCATAATCCATAGATTCTCGTTTCCTGAAAATGTACAAGCGTTCATATATTGGAGGAACCTAAATAATTCATCTCATCCAACGCAAAATTGTAGAGTTACACATTGGTTCTTTTCAATCCAGAAGCATTACTCATCTTCCACACCTACCCCCAAAAAAAAAAAGACCAAGAAGGTTTGTTAGATACTCAAATTTAAAAAGCTAAGCAAATTTGCATAACCTCAAAGTAACAATCCTTGTAATTTGCTTCTTTTTGTTGAGCAACCCGAATTGCATGTCATTAGTTCCACCAAACTAAGAAACGACACTATTAGATCACAAGTAATTAGAGTAGTGCATATGTTATTCACCCAAAGAATTGCCTCAAAAAAATCAATATAAAAACGCAAGAAATACATAATATGAGGTTCCCAAGTGCATTATAATACCATTTTATCATAAAAGTGCGCGAGAACTACCGACAATGCCGTTTTAATCATAAAAGCGCACTACAATCCAGTTGTGATTCACACGAGAATTCCCAGAATATAAGGCCACGTTTGACGCAGCTTTTTTTTCCAGTTTTTTTTTCAGTTTTGGAAACTGAAAAAAAAAAGTGCGTTTGGTAACCATTTTTTTTTCCTTCTCCAATTGAAAAAACCAGTTTCTAAACTGCAGAGTAAAAAAAAAAACTCTAGAAACTGGTTTTTTTTTTTTCACTTTTGGTTTTTTTTTTGGAGACCACCACCAACACCCTCCCACCGCCGGCAGCCACCTCCGGCCGCCGGCCACCACTGCCGGCAGCCACCTCCGGCAGCAGGCGACCACCGCCGGCTACTGCCGGCAGCCACCTCTGGCCGCCGGCAGCCACCGCCGGCCGCCGACAGCCACCTCTGGCAGCCGGCGACCACCGCCGGCTACTACCGGCAGCCACCTCCGGCCGCCGGCCACCACTGCCGGCAGTCACCGCCAGCCGCCGACAGCCACCTCCGGGCGCCGGCGACCACCGCCGGCTACTGCCTGCAGCCACCTCCGGCCGCCGGCAGCCACCGGAGACTGTCAGCGCCACCTCCGGCCGCCGGTGACCACCACCGTCGACCACCGCTACGCCCCACCACCACCACCGCCACCGCAAACCACCCAAAAAAAAAAGTCAAAATAAAAAGGATTACCAAACACAAAAAAAAAAAAAGGTTATCAAACACCCACTTGTTTTTGTAAAAAAAAAAAAAATTAAGCTGCTCTTTAAAAACTGAAAACCAAAAAAAATAAAATTTGTCAAACGAACCCTAAGATTTTCAAGTTACATATGCTGCAAGATTACACAACTTACTTCTAAATGATATGTTTCCTGGTCTCACAACTACTTTTTCTTGTAGTTTACAAACACAAAGACATATCATACGCATACACCACCCACAAGCTAGTGTCATCCAAAGCTAATAAAAAAGACTTATTTTGAAAGCTAAGAAACTTAGAAAGGAAACGATAAAAAAAAAAGAAAACAAATGAATACCTACAGTAAGCGGTCAGCGGATTTGCGTCCCGTCGCTAGCTTTGGATATAGCACTCTCACACTCAACTAAATATCAGTAATCAAGTTTGTTGAATGATTTTATAGATCAAAAGTATTGGCTTCGCACAGTATAGTAGCAATGACCGAATTAAATAATCCATAACTATAACAGGATTGAAGATGTAATTACAGGAATTAAAATAAAAAGAAATTTTACAATAATGAACACAGCCAGCTCGTAGTTTTTCATTGGTTTGAATCCCTTAAGGCACTTGGTCACTTTGAGTCTTCTAGCAAGTATCAAGTTCTAAGCAAATAATCATGGGACTTGGTGAAAATTTAATCAAAGAAAATTTTGGTCGTACATATGATATCTAGTGGACACTTTTCTGACTCTATATCCAACCTAGCTAAGTGTGAGAAAGAACCTGAGGTTGCTGAAAGTTTACGGTCACGAGACAATACTAATAAGATTCTAGCAAAAGGTAACTCAGAGAAATAAATAAATAAATAAAAAGACAAAAAGAGAGTTCTGAGCAGAGAACTAAAAAGGTATTAATATGCCTATGTAAGGTTAGTCAAAGCCTCACACTCCTTGGTAAAAGAATGCAACATTCGGTGATAACAATAGCAAATTTGGGTCTTTCATTTGGAAGAGGCCTTGAGAAAATATGTTATCAACATGCAAATAATAGTTGGGATACTCCACTATGAAGATTTTTCTGCAAAGTTAAAGATATAATGCACTGCTTAGTAATGATGGAAAACTTAGTACATCTTTTAGATTTCGTAACCTTATAACATTTTAGAGTAGGAAGCTATAATAGCTAGTGCATTTGTCTTTGAAAAACTAAATTCAAGGTGCACTCAAATAAGTACTAATGGTTAACCTATGAATAATTTGTTAAATCTTTACTTCTGCAAATCTAAATGGTAAAGGTCTTCAATTTGGCACCTAGAGGTAAATCCCTTTTCGCACCTCCTCCAAAACCCACCACTAATCCATCTAAACCAATGCCTTAATTATGTTTACAATAACACAACTTTATTATCCCAAACTTCGGGAGCTGTTTAAAATAACTATTCGCGCTCTGAAAAAATAAACGGAGGATAATTTTGAGCAATGCTAAGGTATTAGTACAGGATTGAAGCTTAAGATAATTTTGGGGCAAAAATATAATTTTGAAAACTTTTGGGGCCATTTTGTAATTTTGAAAAAATTTTGGGAGGCATAAATGTAATTAATGTTTTTAATGGTGAAAAACAACAAAATGAGTGTTAGTACATATTTTAGTGATGTCTAGTTAAATAAATCGAGATCGGAATGAATTTGGGGCCTAAACGTAATTACTTAAACTTTGCAGGGGTAAATTGTAAGTTTTGAAAGTTGGGTGTTATGTTTCCATTTTTAGAGAGATTGAGTATAATGCGGCCACCTCTTACTTAGTTAAGTTGTGACTCATCTAGGGGATGAGCAGAAAAAGAAAACAGGAAAATGGGACTCGGGCATAATTTCCGTCCCCAAGGGGGTGGATGGGGGAGGGAGAGAGAGATTGAGAAAGAATCTCAAGGGTAACCCTTCCCTCCTCTATTTAAGTGTGAAATTTTATGTGTGTGAATCTTTGAGCTTCGGGTATAAAATTTTGGGGGATTTGTGCGTATACAGGTGTAGTAGGGAGGCTAATGTGTAATATCTGTGCGTTTAGAGATTAACGGATGTGGGTAAAGGTTGACAGAGGTGGGGGAAGAAGGCTCTGCTATGTCTTCTTGGTGAATGTATATGTGAGAATCTATGTGTATATGTGTGAGTTTATGCATATATGTGTGTGGTATAATGTATAGCTAACATGCTTCAGTTGGTGTAGGTGTATAACAGTGTGTGCGCGTGAGTTTTTTGTGTTTGTAAATGGGCCTCGGCTGAAGGATGAAGAAGACACGTGTGTATTTTTAAGGTGTTATAGTGTGTGTGTGTGTGTGAATCTGTATAGTGACTTTTTTTGTCACTAAAGTTGGAAATTAATTAAGCAGTTTTTAATCTGAATTTAGATAAATGGCTAGGATCAAAATTAGGCAAAGTCCAAAACAGTGACCCCTAATATTTTTACAAGGCGTACACTCTGAAAAGTTTTGGGAATTTTTGGTGTCCGCAAAGGATACTAAATTAGGGTACTAATTAAAGAAAATTCTTAAATTATTTGACATAACAAATTAATTCAGTTTAATCTGAAACTTTTAGGGAAACCGTATTTTTCTGATAGAATTCAATATCTAAAATTTCATGTCATTCCAAAGTCAGTAGGTAGTTTTAGCAAAATTGGCCTCTGAGTGCTTGGTCCTGACACTAGAATTTTTGAGAAAAACTTTTTTAAAATGTTTTTTAGCCTAAAAAATGATTTTAGGATGCTTAAAATAGTGTTTTAAAGTACTTTTGAGATTTTTTCGGAGACGGGGAGCCCCCAGGGGTACTTTGGTAATTTGTTGCCCCCGAAGGGGGTATTTTGGTAATTTTACCTATAAAAAGATATTTTGAGATAAATTCTCATGCAGTAAAGTTATTTGAGTGATTTTACTTACGAAAATGTTGTTTTGGTGATTTAAGGGTGCGGGGGGTGTTTTTTTTGGTAATTTTACACCCAAGGAGCATTTTGGTAATTTTACATTCCTGGTGAGGGAGGTTCATTTGGAATATGCATGAGTGCGTATTGATTTATAATATCATAGTGTAGACTGTGTTGTAATCAGTTGATTGTTCTGTTTAGGGTAAAGCTAAAGACTTCTCGATTAGATAGCGTAGCTTTTTCGGATCCAGGTAAGGGTTTCTATTCGAACCTTGGGTAAGGACTACTATCCTTGCTCCATTTGCGATGGCTCTTATTCAAAAGTATCCTTCGATTTTCTTATAGCTATTGTCAAACATTGAGGCATGTAATTAATATCAGCATACTAATATCTAGAAAAACTCTAACATTGAACTTGTATCGGTTGTTTGGAAATGTTATCGATGCTTACCTTGTATCACATGCTGACAGATTCGATAATTTTTTGGGTCCATTCTTCTAAATTGTTGAGCCTAAATTCGATAACTATTCGCAATCGTTCTTTTTGTTTGTGTGGTTACCCTAGAATTTTGAGTGATGACTTATTTCAGTATGTTTATTGTTAATTGAAACCCGAATTGATTTCTGTGATTTGAGCTTATGTTAATGCTCATTGATATTATTGATTTTGTGTTGACCTAGGAAACCGTTATGTGGGAAGGCGTTATAAGGTTGGTTTGAATCCTGCATGAAACGCAGAGCTACTACCCAATGGGACTAGTAATTATTCTGGTACATCATGCGTGTGGACGACTTTGCTTGAATGGCATCACGACCGCCCAGGATCAACGTCATTTTTTTTATTGACATTTTATCTTACCTTGCTATTAAGGAATTGACCGGAAAGGATCGTGTCAAGTGATCTCTGTGCGTTTTGAAATCCTTTGGAAAACTATCATTGTATTTTGGAGTGATGGCTTGGGAGATGATCTTTTACTGATTATTTTGGAACCCATAGTAATTGTTATTGTCTATTTTGGTATTTATTTGTGATGAATTTTGATCATTTTGGGAATCACTGAGTTTTTGATCGTTTGAAGTATTTTGGATTCTCTAGAATCGTTTTGTAATTCTTATGGTAGTCCTCGTACGAGCTTACTGAGCTCACAAAAGCTCACCCTTCATTTGACTCGCTTCTGCAGGTGATGATAAGATGTAGCATGTTCGGGAATGGGTTAGAGTTGTGTGAGATTATGGTGAGCCCACCACTATTGTATAGTAAGACCACTGCGTGGATCGGTACTGTCAACTCGTACTATAGATGTTCAAGGTTGAATAGAACCTAAGTTTCATAGTTCAAGTTCAAGCAGTTTTGTAATCTTGTATTTGAAGAATTTGAGTTGATATCGAATTAAATGTTTTGAAGTATGTGTTAGTGAATAGGATTTGGCAAGTTTGACTGATTTGTTAGGTTAACATTTTGAGAGTTCGGGGCGACGGAGCTCCGGATTTCCGGGGCATTACAACAATAGTGAAAACACTTATTTCCTTGAAAGCAATTCCACAAAGTAATACACATGCCAAATGTTTTCGTGTGTTTGTGGTTGTAGTCAAAATAGTACCGGAAGTTAGAGAAAGCAATAATATTTACAAATTAGTTGATTCAAGCATAAATACATCAATTGGCGTGCACAGTAAAACCATCGTGAGGGAAACTCATCGTTGATAACATAAATCACATTGACAGCAGCTGGGAGATGTGGTAGAGGAAAACTATGCACTCCATGCCAAAAACATAAAAAGCCAATGCTCAATCAAGATAATGAGGGAGAAGCATACCACGGACATGTGACCCTAGCTTCTTCGGTACAAATGCCCCCAAAAAATAGGACAACGGTGGTTGCTCGACCGGCCCTAAAAACCCCGGGCCAGGCCCTAAAAAACGGGCCGGCCCAAAATCGGCCTATTTTTCAGGCCTTGCCAGGTTTTTAGGGCTGGCCAGGCCCAGGCCGCTTTTGGCCCGCCTTTCGACCCTTTGTGGCTTAATTATATATATATATATATATATATATATATATATATATATGGGCTAATTACACCTATGTTCCTGAGGTTAGGGGTAATTACAGTCAAGAACACAAAGTTTTAAAATGTAACATTCCGTGACCAAACACTTTTAAAATGTATCAGACGTGTCCATCCGTTAGGGTTCCGTCCAAAAATTGTACTTTTTTAATGATGTCAGCAATACGTATTTTTAAAATGACGATACTACCCCTTTATATACAGAATAGTTTATAATTTTTAAATTAAGATTTTAAGCTTTAATTTAAACATTAGGGTTTCAAAACCCTAATTTACAAATTAGGGTTTCAATCTGTCATTTCTCAATTAGGGTTTCAATCTGCCATTTCTCAAAGGTCTCATGGTAATTAGGGTTTCAAAGCACTAATTTGCAAATTAGGGCTTCAAAACCCTAATTTGCAAATTAGGGCTTCAAAACCCTAATTTGCAAATTAGGGCTTCAAAACCCTAATTTGCAAATTAGGGTTTCAATCTGCAATTGCAAATTGGGGGGGGGGGGTGGAGCTGTTGGCATGGAATGAGGGAGTGGGTTGCTGTGGGGGAGGAGAGAAGATCTGGAGTCGGGAATCGAAGCTCTGATCGGTGATTTGTGACCAGAACTCGTACAGTTCATCCCAGCTGATCTTGTCGATCTTCAACCTTCGTCTTCTACTGTGGGGGAGGAGAGAAGATCTGGAGCCCTTGAAGCTCTTTCTGGGTGCCCGAATGAGTGCGATCGAGCTGAGCGCGCTGCCGACGAATCGCTCTCGCGGCCAGGGTCGAGTCCAGATCGCCACAAGCTCATCTTCCCACGACGACGTTTTGCAACGCCAAAGACGAAGCAGACAGTGCACATGCCACCTGCCCGTGGCTTCACGAAAACCGCCGGGGAAGGAGAGGCAGGCGGGGTGCGGCGCCGGGGTGGGTGACGGCGAAGGGGAAGGGGTGCGGCGCCGGGGTGGGTGACAGCGAAGGGGGATGCAGATGGGTCGGAGGGGTCTGGAGGGTGGGGGGTTAAGAGTAAAGTAAAGTAAAGTCTTTCTTTTCTTTTTTTTAATGAAGTAATGGCATTAGAAAAAAAAATAAATAAGGTTCCAACTGAGGGGTAATACAGTCTTTTCATCAAAACCGTTAGGATTTTTAGGGTTCCGTTTGGTCAACGGACATAAATATAATTTGTCCAAACTATTGTCCTTGCCTGTAACTACCCCCAAACCTGAGGGACATAGGTGTAATTAGCCCTATATATATATATATATATATATATATATATATATATATATATATATACTTTTGCTCAAATAAAACAAGAATGGTAGCTTGGTCTGGTGGCACAACAATGTGCTAACTATTGGTGATACCTGGGTTCGAATCCCACCAAGAGAGATTTTTTTTCTCTTGTCATTTTGCAAGAGAAGGGAAGTTTAACTCGCGATATAATCGTTACATATCGCGATCAATTAATATCGCGATATTAATTGATCGCGATATGTAACGATATCGCGATATTTAATATATATTCACGAATCTTACAAATAAGTGCAATATATTCGCGATTAATACTTTCTAGTAATTTGTCACTACAAATTCGAGAATATTGCCAATTTAGAATTATTGCTATATGAGATTTTGTAGCTAGTGAATTTTTTTTTCAGATAATGAGAGAATCTGATGACCAAGGTACAGTTATCTCCCCTATTATTAGTCTCGAAGTAATGGCGCCATAATGTTCTAGGTTAAGAGAAGTATATGCTTTTTTGGCTTATAATTGCACCAGGAAACTGTGAGCCTCCTCAGTAGCTATTAAGGCCTTGTACTTCACCTTCTGTTACAAATACACCAAATAGATAATGCATATGACCACAATGTTGTTTCTAATGTATGAATCAAACTTTCTAGCTAGTGATAAAATAGATTGTTAACTTTAATAATCTTGGGAGGTGAATTTAAGTTTCATATTTCACTACTTGAGCTTGATCACTAAACTAGCACATAGGCCTTCTAAATCATTGCTACAAGCATAAGTGACATTTGAATGGCTCTCTCTCTTTCTCTCTCTCTCATATTTCCAATTTAGAAGGCCTATAATTTGTCTCTATTTACAAGTAAAATAAATATTTTTTCTCATATAAATATATAAAATAGATAACTTCACAAGCAGCCAGTCCCAAGCCCGGATAAAAGGAGGAGTGCTTATGAACAAATTTATATTCATTTTAAATTTAATTCCTTTGCAAAGTAGAAAATAAATAATAAGAATTTTTGGGGAAAAATTGTTGGGCCCTGGCTCGGCCCTAAAAATTGGGCATAGGGCCAGGGCTTGGGCTGGGCCTAGATATCCCATTTCTCTGGCCTAGCCCGGCCGGGCCTGGCCTATTTTCTCACCCCCTCGGCCCGTCCCCGGCCTGTTTGCTCTGCTGGCTCGATGGGCCTGGCTGGGTAGGCCCAAGCCCTGCCCATTGACACCTCTAGGGGCACATATAAGTGTGTCACAAATCTCGCGACACATTGATACTCACGTTAACAAATTTGTGACAGTATCTTCGAAGTGTCTCAAACTAGTGACAATTTACGACATATTCTGAAGTGTCGCCTTAGCCGTGTGTTTTTGTAGTGCTTGCGTCCCTGCCACCATTGTGCTATCAACCTCTCTTTAATTCTTCTTCCTAGTCTCTCTCTATTCTTTTGGACTTTGAGTGAAAGTGTTGGTATTAGGTCTAGCCCAGTACACCCATGTTGGCTCCAACCCACGTCCTAGAAAGCCCAAAGGGTTTGGAGGTGGTTAATGGTGTCAAGCCCAAGAATACAATAAGCCTTATAGTTTCGTTTCACAATAATATCTCTTTGTGATATAATATAAGGAAGATGGCTCTTGGTTGGAAAGATGATGAAAAAAGATTAGACCTTCTCCATTCTTCTCCACACTTAGCTAGAATGAGAGAAAAAGAGTTTTGGGCGATGAAAACAAGGATCGGGCTTGTGTAGTCTAATCACCATGAAGTGTTTCTTTGTTGACACGTGAAATAGTGACGAGATTCTAGGAATTGACGTCTACGAGATTTTTTGCCCGTTTATAGTATAAGTGTTTACCACACGCATATTTGGTTTAGTCTCGAGTACTTTCATCTTATCAAATCCTTTTAAGCTATTTTCCTGTCTGTAGCATGTTTGTAATGCATGATTAGCATGCTTAAATAGTCGATTTATTCTACTATTTAAAATATTTTGTCTGTTTAAATAGCTTGTTAATGGCATGTTGTATATTGTTTGGATTCATTAGGTGGGCTTTATATATGTTGTTACATATGGATAGTAAACAGTATATTCAAATTCTGAGCATCAACTAACAGATTTGTAAATCAAAAGATATTTCAAATTCTAGTTTCACACCCAAAGCTTTTATCCAAAATCTGTTTCAGCTCATTCGAATTAAGTTTTTGGTTTACACCATTACAATCTACTCTGAACCAAATTCGTAAAAAAATGGGTTTCATAAGAGTAAGATATGAATTTTACAAAATCTAAGATTTTTGGGATCGTTTCTCAAAATTGGTGGAGGAAGATGAACAATGATTCTCTTCTCCACCCTCGCTCCTATCTGTTAGTGAGTCAAACAGTACCTAAACGAGACCAAAACCACATTTAAGCACACCAACATTTTAAAAATTGCAAAACAAATAGAGTTGCACTAGTTTCGTCTCCAACTATCGTCTGTAAGGCAGTACATGGGAATCATTTGCCACTTCTGGCTTGTGAGCTTTAGTTTGTTGCCAAAAGGTAAAAAAAAAAAAAAAGAGGTTAGAAAAGGAAAGGGTGGTAGCGCGTGCGCGCGCCTGGGGAGAGGCTATGGGCCAAGCTATCTCACGCGCGACACATGGTCTTTTGGTGGGACCATTGAAATTCCAATTTTTGGTTTGACGGATATACCCCTCTGGTAATTTTTGAATGTTTTACAAAATTTATTTCTGGTGTTTAGAGCATTCAAATAATAATTATTATTTTGTTAGAGGGAGCATTTCTTGTTACTAAAAAAAGTTATTTTTTCAATTTGCCTTTTTTATCTGGCATTCCTTAATAAAAGTTGGCATGCTTGATTCATTTTATTGTGAATTAACTGGCTTAGCGATCCCTCTATCGACTAAAATGTTTGATTTTATTTCGTTTGAAAGTCGATACATGTCTAGTTGATTGAATGATATCATTTCATGCATGCCATAGATGTCCAATTGAGTGGGGGTCAATGTTTTGTATGCGTAGCGAACCTGCCTTGGAAAAATCCAGCTAAAGATTTTAGGAGTCACCATCATATTTGTTTAAACAAAAGAAAATAAGAAAATTCTAGAAAGAACTACTAATCTATTGAAAACAAAGAAGGGGGTTCGGAGACTAAGTTATACGACAGGAAGGAGTTAGGCACCTGCCATACCCTTTCGGTCTCTACTTCATTTCTATTATTATTATTATTATTATTATTATTATTATTATTATTATTATTATTATTTGGGCTTTAAAACATGTAAACATGCAAAAAAACATTATTCCAAGTTTATGTCTAGATCATTGGCTGGAACTCGACATAGTGGGTCGAATGGCTTACATATTTAGTCAGACAAACCGTAATCAAAACCATCATAGTTCGAGTGCGGTCCTACAGGAGGCAACCTACGCTTCAGTCTTAGACTCATACTATGAAAAGGAATGACTCTTTTGATGATTTTTTGTACTATAGATGAAATGTGATTGCAGGAAAGGAAATTAGTTCTAGACTACTAAGCTAGACTAGAAAGCTATTAAATATACCTCATGAGTTTGGCTGGCTAGACGGCTCGGGAATGCTCTGCGAAGGATCCACGATGCAAGAAACTAGAGATTATATTAAAGTGAATATGAAGGGCTAACTTCTCTTAAGAGATGATACACCCCTTTTAAGAAGAACGGTATAAAAGCTCTAGGCAGAAAAAGCTGAGATTCTCAAAAATATAGGTCAAGGGCCCCATTTATAGAGCTTTGGGACTTCAGAAATGATAAAGACGGTCATGCCAATTTGTAATATGATGAAAATCACAAAAGTCAACTAACCGACAAACCAGTTGGTTCATCTCATAATTTTATAATATTTTATCCTGAAATTTGGGACATTAATTGACCCTTTGTATTTATCTCTAGTTTTGCAGATGGATGTACCAGATTTGGAACTTATCTTCATATTTTGACATAAATTTATGATATAATCATTTGCCCATGGGATAATTCACAAATAATTCTTTAAATCACTTAGACAAATAATAATCTAGGCAGACACTGGATTGGACTAAGCGAATAATTGACTGGACAACTGGACTGGACCACTGAACTTGACTGCTAGACTGGACTACTAGGCTGGACCAAACAACTGGACTTGACTGCTAAACTGGACTACTAGACTAGACCAAATTAAATTAATTAATTATATTACCAGGCCTAACCTTTAATATTAAACCCTCATTAAAAATATGCCCAATAATTATTTTAATTAAAAATGACTACAAAATGGGGTGTCTAAAGATATTATATTGAACTTTGTCGTGAGTCGGTGCTAACAGTAAGAACTATTGGTCTCCAAACAAGGCGTGCATCCTTAGAAGTCGGAGCGAGCAGTAACAATGATTGACCGTCTAAGGATACTAAGAAAGTCAAGTTGAACATTGTCTGGACCATGAGCCAACAGTAACAACGATTGGTCGCCAGATGTGGGTTTTATCCTTAGAAGCTAGAGCCAATATTAACAACAAATGGTTGTCGAAGGATGCTAAGAAAGTCATGTCTAAGAGCCAGAGCCAACAATAAGAAGGATTGATCGCTTAAACGTGAAGGTAAATCTAGAAGCCGGAGCCAAGAGTAACAACGACTGGTCATCCAGATGCACTAAAAGCTTATGACTAAGAGCCGGAGCCAACAATAACGACGATTGGTCACTTAGCCGAAAGGACATATTCCTAGAAGTTGGAGCCAAGAGTAAGAACGATTAGCCATGTAAGAATATCAAAAACTCACTTCCTAAGAGACTGACCCAACAGTAACGACGATTGGTTGCTTAGGCAAATGATGGAAAAGCGTATTTAATAGTCCGTGCCAATAGTAACGACGGTTAGTCGTCTGAACACACTGAGTGCTTATAACTAAGAGTTGAAGCCAATAACGCGTCGAAGCGGTTGGCCGCTTAGTCAAAACCGGACTATATCCAAACCAAAGCCAACAATGATCTCAAATGGCTGGTTGCTTAGATATAAGTAAGGGTGCACCTAAGAGTCAGACCCAACAATGCGTCAAAATGGTTGGTCATTTAGGTACACTAGGATATGGTCAGAGCCAACAACGCGTCAAAGTATTTGGTCGCTTGGATATATGACAGTTTCAAAAATATCACTCAAAGCCAGAGCCAGCAACATCCAAGGGCAGCTGGTCGTTGAGTGTTGAACATATCAATTCACTTTATTTGAAGAAAATGTTACGTCTGGGAACAATACCGCTAAGTTGAACAACAAAATTCAGATAAAATCGAATAAAAAAAATTGTGATAGAGGAACAAACATGCATAGGAAAGCATACAAACACACCAATGCTTAATAAAAATGCCTAAGGCGACTGTGCTAAGTATCCTGCAAAGTATACAAGCTGGCCAAACACGCAAACTTATGAAGTGATGGATCATGCAAGCAAGCAAGACACAGAAGCATAAAAACACACCAGTAGACAAGGCTATGCAAATTGAATTCCAAACTAGCATGCATATTTTTCCCTTTTTTTAATGAAAACCGGCCTGTTTATCTGGGAAGAGGAAGTATGCAAATATCATGTCGAAAATCGTTCGGGTAGTCAAAGGGTTTGAATTTACACAAATTAAAGTGACGAAAATTGGCCGGTTAGTAAGAGAGTTTCAATAGATCTAAACAAGAAACCGGCCAATTTATCCATCCAAAATTGGGCGCCATATTAGGGTTTTCCCACATAGTTTCAATCATCATCATCTATTTCTCTCTCTCTCTCTCTATCTCTCTCTCGCTCTCTCTCACACAAATATGACCACAAGGAGGACTTCTCTCTCTCAAATCCCACCCTAGTTACACTTCCTCTCAAGAAATTCCTAGAATCCCTCTCTATTATTCTCCAATTTTTCAAATAAAATGGAATTCCTACATACTATAACAAGGCACGAAGGTGGGCCCTAAATCGGACGAATTTCGTGATTCCGGCCAAACATAAGGACGGATGATCGATCACTCAATTACACTCTGGATCAAGATATACACTTGAGCCACCATGTTTTCATGGACAAGGTATGTTTTCTACCAATTATCTTTCAATTACACATACATTTTCACACACTAGGCACTCCCATAAAAAAATAGGACCCACAATAGTACCTACCTTACTTCCCATGCACCCCATGCATAAACCTTTGGTTTTGGGCAGCCCCTCCCCACTTATTTCTAATGTATCGACTCCATAAAGCTGGTACTGGAATGGTTCAGGAAGATAGGATACCAACTTTGACCTTTTTCTGAAGGGGTACATGCTTTTACCAGAAGTAAAAAGCGTCTTTTGCGCTTGACGAAGTGTTGGTGGGATTACACCAACACGTTCCATATACTGTCATGGAGGCCATGCATACCCCTTTACGACTTTGCTAATATCATGAGTATTTGAGAGAGGCCTATCCTATTGTCATATGATCTCGACATGGACCGCGACCTCGTGGTCCGATTGCTTGGTGTTGAGCCTTCCTGCAAATATGGCAATTCTGTGTTGCTCGGTACCTTTCATTCCTAATACGAGGGTATGACTCTGGAGGACACCAACGAGGCATCCACTGATCAATATGTCTGGGGGTTCCTGTTGTACGTCTTTAGAGAGACGTAGTTCAGCAACAGGGACGACTCAGTGAATTTTTGGTGCTTGAGATCTTTGAAGGAGATTAAAGAGATAGAGGAGTACGACTGGGGTACTCTCGTCATCGTCATCTATGCCATTCGATGGGTGCGGTATCCTGGGGATAGTCCTCAAGCTTTATTGGATACAATGATGTCTAGAAGGTATGTCTCGACTCTCGAGCTCTTCTGATTATTCTCATTTATTAGATAGACACAATATTCACATTTTTTTCCTATTCACAAATTTTGGCCTTCAAGGTTTTGGGGGACGCGTGTACCGCGACAGGGGCAGGGGCATACTGATGAGACAAAACAGACAATGTACCGATGGATTCCAAGATGAGTGGGTTGGAGCCTTGCCCGATAAGTTATTTGTTCATTTTAGCCTTAAAATTTTTATTAATGCTCGTTCATGAACACTCACATTCGTTCTTTTTTTTTCAGGCATCCCTTTTCCAAGTGGGAGGGAGTAGAGACTTATCTGGAGGAGTTGGCTTTCACCCGGTGCCAGGTTTTATTGGTAGGTTACTCCCATAAGGAGTTGTACCTAGGAGATAGGGTTCTCTTCTAACACAATATTGATGTTGAGGCTCACATCACGGTGCCCTTGCTGGTTAAGACGATCAGACGGTGACTTAGACCAGGGGCTGAGATAGAGTTTGACACGGGGGATTATAGCATCCACCTTAAGGTCGCCAAACGATCCTTGGACTTTCGAGGCATTTGTTAGAGAGGATTTAGCCTCTTTATTGACTACAGAGTGGTTGAGGAGGATTCAGTAGGCTAGGGCAGCCTGAAACTGGATGCAAAAGGGTAAGAAAGACTACGAGTTCGCGGAGGGGATTCCTTTTACTTCTTGGATAGTTTCAGTGTTTTTGAGTGGCAAAGGCAGGTGACATAGCCGATTTTGTAGCCAAAAAAGGACGCTAATGTGCTAGGGCTCAAAGAGCTATCTCACGTCAAGACCGTAAATTTAACTTTGTGCAATTTGACTATAACGTTTATATTTTAACCTTATGAATTTCCTTTTTGTACGTCCCCAGCTCGATGCTGAAGGATGCCCACATGATGCTCCATAGTCTGAAGGACATGGTGTCCCCACGTAGTGGGACTTGCTAGAGGTGTATGGTCTGTCTGCAAAGACGATGGAGGTGCCTGCTCCACTTTCGGTGCCACCTTTGGAGGTGGATCAAGTGGTGGACAAAGTTTTGTCGAGCCTACTGCCCTGCTATTGTCACTTAGACTCCTAGGGGAGGAGCTTCGATGCCACGGAAGGGAGGCCAGAAGAAGACAAGAGCGACAAGTCGGGTTCTTTTGAGGCTGGAGTTTGCACCACCCAAGGAGAAGAAGGCTGTTAGTGCGAGCAAAGGAAAAAGCCTCTGCCCCCTCAGCGCTGAAGAAATGGAGAATTCGTCAATGTATTAGGATTGCAACAGTGTTTAGCAAGACATATGGGAAGCCTAGTGGATCGACCATGCCCATGGTAGTGGAGTCATCCCCCAACCCTTAGCACGAGGACTATATATGAGGCTAAACTGGACTGCGAGTCCTCAGGATCCGACAATAAGGAGGAGCCTAACCCTAGGAAGCCTCGAAAAGATTGATGCTTGATTAGGCTGATGCCTGATTAGTTTGGCGTTGAGTAGGGTTGAGAGTTCAATAGGAACTTTTCTTATCAAACACCATTTGTCACGAACTCATTTTGTTTTAGTAGCAATATCAATTAATAAACACTTAGGTGCATATTCTTTACTTTGATGCATGCAACACACTTCCACAGAAACAAAGGAAAATGGGCAGAAAAGTGGATTGAATTAGAACTGGATTGGATTAAGAAGAGGTATTGACTAATCGACTAGTTGGTTACTGAGGATTGTATAGTTTTTCGATTTTGGGCCTAAAATCTGCAGATTGATCAGAAGACAAACTCATTTTTCGAGTAAAATCGGACGGTTGGTCAGGAACAAAAATCCATTTCATTGATAAAATTAGACAGTTTTTTTGATAGAGATTGACTTTCACAGATATTCAAAACAAATGTGAAACCTACCAGTTTATCACAAACCGTCTGGTTTGTCTGATAATTTTTTTAAAAAAAATTTCAGGTCCTATCTCTATACCTTTTAGGGCTCCCTCCTTATATATTTTGGACTCGTTCTCAATGGGGACATTCAATTCTCATTCTCTCCGACAAACTCTCGATGGCATCAGATTCTTTCAACAAGGTAGAGCCTTTTCATCTTGATTAGTGTTTCTGCCTGAAATAGGTCACGATTATGGACAGTGGTTGTGTAAGAATATATTCTTTGAACTGCATGCAAGTTTGGGACCTCGAGGATCATGTCCTTCGATCCGGCCTGGATCAGCTATGTCCTACATATGAATTATTCTCGGCTTTGGTGGATGTCCTGGCTAATTTATCCATTGTTGTTCTTGTCATTACGATTGCTACATCCTATCCCATAAAGTTTGTTAGAAGTTGGCGAAGAGCGGGCTAGGTCCTTTATCCAAGGTGAGCATATTCTGATTTATCTTATCATTGAGTATTTTTATGTTAAACTGGAAACCATAATCTACAATATGCGAGTAGTCGGGTGGCGGGCTTGGGGTAGTGTTTGGTGGCCATACATCTTACTGTTGTGGGCCCAGGGGTGGCTGATGTAAGATTAGCTGAGTTGATATCCCAGGTATCTCTGTGAGGGAGAACTCGAATTGTGCTTATGATGGCTGAAACCATAAATGCCGCTACCGAGGTGCAAAGGGATCCAAGTGCTGCATTTATGGGTAGCCCCTTGCTGCTCTACATGTGACTTTTGGACCATGTACTATTGATAGCTAAACTGACTGAAGTGAGATATCACCCCAATGCTTTTCGATCTAGCCTCTACTCTTTGAAGGCAGTTATATATAGATGATTAGATGCGCTTCTTCTGTGTCTAGGAGTCCAGCGATAACTGCTGGTCATGTAATGGTAGAGGTCCCATGGACCTAGTATACTGACTTTTGTGTATCACTGTGTCTGCCTTTTGGGACTGCATTCTTCATCGCTTTACTTTGCTTGTTGAATTCTGAGGCAAATCGGTCATGAGAAGGTGGTTCCGTAACTCTTACAGTGACTTTAGTGTGGTGAGAGACCTTAGTCCTTCACTCATGAAGGCTGTTTCCCATAGTTGAGGCTCTCCGCCTTATACCAGTTCCATAGAGGTTAGGCCGTTTCTTGCTGGTATAGACCGGGTCGCCCCACTGAGTTTGAAGCTTATATCAGTCCCCGTTTAGGAGAAGGTGCTGGCTTTTGAGAGCAAACTGCAGGTAGAAAATGAACCAGGATTTTTTAAGTGCTTGTGAAATTAAATTTCTGGAGCGAGCCATGGAGGAAGCTCATGCTGCGATAGGTTTAGGACCCGAGTTTCCTAACTTTGGTAAATCTTTAAAGAGTATAATTTAGGATTTCTGTCTCCCCCAGACAAAGGAAGGAGTTCGAGTGACCTAGAATCCGAAACAGGCTTTGCACATTGACAAACCTAATAAGAGCCATTCCTCCCTGATTAAGAAGAAACACCAAAAGAGGCCACTGTCTGTCAAGGCTACTCCGGACCAAGAAGGTAGTAGAGATGCTTATGTTGAAGGTCAGTTTGCCGAAAGTTTACCAAGGGATAAAAATTGAGAAAACAAAAAAATCTCAGCAGTTGAAACAAAGGTTCCAGAGGATGGGCTTCCGATATCAGATAGGCTAACCTGCAAGACGGACAAGCAGAGGTTTGGCTAGGTCATATTTCTAAATTAGGATGATCATCCCCCCCCCCCCCCCGCGCGCGCAGGGGAAGAAGAAAAGAAAATTATGATAGCTTATTCTTCAGTGCTGATAGAAATTAGAAGTTTTTCTTTTGCCCTAAATTTTGCCTAGACCGCTTTTTGCAGTGTTTTTAACATAGAGAACTTTTTTCTATTTTTTTCTAGTACTTTCATTTATTTAGTATTACTTTTGTATTGCCCTAACTTTTGCCTCGGCTGACATTTTTAGGTTTTCATGCTAGCGGGCTTTTTATTTTTCTCGATAATATAATCAAATTAATAGCCAGTGGAACCAAAGACTTTCATTAAAATTTAACCGCATCTATGGTATATTTACTGGCTGCCTACATATCTCCATCCAATGTGTTACATTGAATTGTGTGTGATGAATAGAGTTCCTAAAGGAGGATCAGATTAATCGTAGTTCAGTTACAATTTTACCTCATGCATAGTATTTCTTTAGTCCATCTAGGTGGACTAACTGTGATAACTCAATTCCATCTAAATTGACTAACAAAGTTGCGGCTCCCGTCATGATTTGCTTGATCATATAGGAACCTAACCAATTGGGTTCAAACTTTTCTCGCAGCTTCCAAATTTGTGTGATATTCTCCTTCAACACCAAATCTCCTTCTTTTAAGCCATGCCCTTTCACTCACTTAATAAATGCTCTGGCAATCCGCTTCTGGTAACCCTGAATGTGGTAAAGAGCTTTTAAACTTTTCTCGTCTGCCAATGCTAACTCTCCAAAATAGTTCCTGTACCCAATCTTCCTCGGTACTTAGTTCTCAAACAGTACCCTTAGAGAGTCTACTTCCAATTTCACTGGGAGAACAACTTCCATACCATAAGCCAACGAATATGGGGTGTCCCTGTTAATGTTCTCACTGACGTTCTATAGCCCAAAGGGCATAGGAAAGCTTATCCGGCCAACTTTAACAAGAATAAGTCATTTTACTTAACATGTTCTTGGTGTTCCTATTGGCGGCTTTTACAACCCCATTGGTCTATAGACAGTAAAGTGAGGAGCGATGTCGAATGTGTAACACTCCTCATTTTAGCTGTCTAAAATAAGTATATGTTGGTCAGAAAAATGAAAGAACGATAATTTTGAGCAATCCTAGGAAATTAATAGAGTATGAAAGGTCAAAATGGTTTTGGGTTCAGAATGTAATTTTGAGAAGTTTTGGGGTCATTCTTGTAATTGGAACCTTTGGGGGCAACAATGAAATTATACAAAGTTAGGGTTTAGTTTGCAAAATATATATATATATAAGAAGTGCACGTGTGCATGTGTGGGATGTGTAATTGGCAAGTTAGCCACTCTTGGTTAAGGAGGTGACTAACTCGATTGTGGGGAGATAAGAGAACCAACACAAGGGCGTCTCAGGTAGGGGAGAAAGAGAGGAGAAAAGGGGAAGAAAATGAGAAAGAAGAAGAAAGAAAGGAAAGAAGAGGAAAGAAAAAAAAGAGAAAGAACAAAAGAACGAGAGAAAAGGACTGGGATTGACAAGAAAAGTAGAAAAACAAAGGAGGGGGAAAAGGGGGAGAGGGGGGTGAGGGAGAGAGAGAAAGATTTCAGAGAAAAGTTCATAAAGTTAATTTTTTTCCTTTTAGTGGTAATTTTTTGTGTGTGTTTTACTGTGTGTTTTGGCAGCATATGTGCGTGTGGATAATGTGTATGTATGTGCGTTAAAGTTAGTTTTTGTGTATATAAGTGTGTTAGTGAGTGTATTAGGATGAGTGAAGTGTGTATATGTGTTTGTGGGTAAAGGCAAGGGGAGTAGTGGTTTCTGTAAGTGGTGTTGTGGGTGTTTAACTGAAAAAAAGGGACTGCTGAGTTTTTGTTCGGAGAAGAACATTACAGAGAGATGGACAACCTTGGATTTAAATTTTGAACTTAAAAGTGTCGGTAAAAGCTAATTATATCCCAGTTGTTTCTTCTCTAACTTTTAAAACATTTTTTGAAATTTATTTTGACAAATACACGGTGTAACCCTTATTATTTTTGCAAGACCTATAATCTGGAATTTTCTAGAATATTTCTGTGTTCGCAAAGCGCACTAAATAATTTTGTCCCAACAAGGGGTTTTAGTGTATTTTAAAACAATAACTTATGTTAAAACAATAACTTATGTTGTTTGAGGGTTTTTAATATTGTTTCCTATTTTTAGCGTTATCAGTTGCATAGCGCATAATTCGGCTATCAGTTACAGATTTTCGAGCGAAAAATGTTCTGAAGCAGTTTTTAGTTCAAAAATGACTTCAGGTTGCTTAAAGGATGCATTGAACTAGTTTGGAATTTTTTTAGTGTGATAGCCACCATAGAGTGTTCTGGTAATTTTTCAACCGATGAGGGTATTTTGGTAATTTTACCTACAAGATGGACTTTTTGGTAAATTTACATAAGTTAAGGATATTTTAGTGATTTTACTTACATGAAGGACGTTCTGGTGATTTAGATATGAGTGAGGTGTTTTGGTAATTTTACACCGAGGGATATTTTCGTAATTTTACATACTCGGGGAGCAGGTTATTCTGAGAGTAGGAGCGAGTTGGTGTTGGGTTATAGTGTCGTCGTATAGACTGTATTATGATAATTTGATTGTTTCTTTTAGGTTTACACGGCATATTTTCCGGTTAGGATAGTTTAACTTCAGTTCCAGGTAAGAATTTTTATCTGTACCTTGAAGGTAAGGCTTTCTATTCGAACCTTAAGTTTATCAACTTGCATTTGTCTTTCTATTTGCTTATGGCTATTATTGAATTCTGAGATACGCATTGACATCAGCACGTTACTGCCAGTGAAACCCTAACATTGAGCCTGAATCGGTTATTTAAATTGATGTCTGTTTGCATGCCAAGCATTGAATTATTCTTGATTCAGTGATTGTTTTTTTTTTTTTTTTATATTGACATGGGAGTCTGTAACGCCCCAGAAATGATTGAAAATGTATGCCCCGAAAAGATACGGTATAGATAAAATCATGGTAAGATACGGTACAGATAAAATAAAAAATCAACGTTGATCCTGGGCAATTGTGATGCCACTCAGGCAAAGTTGGTTGTGTACACATGCATGATGTACTGTAATAATTACAGTCCCATTGGGTACTGATTCAAACCAGCCTTATAACGCCTTCCACGGAACATATACCCAAGTCAACACAAAAATTAACAATATCAATGAGCATTAACATAAGCTCAAATCACCGAAGTCAATTCGGGTTCCAATAACAATAAACATACTGATATAAGTCATCATTCAGAATTTTAGAAGAAAAATCACAAATAAACAGCAAAGACGTTTGCGAATAGTTATCGAATTTAGACACAAAAATTCGAAAGAACATATACAAACAATTATAAAATTTGCTCAGCATGAAATAACAGACGAGCATCACAAGATTTCCAAATAATCGATTCAGGTTCAGTATTGGGATTTTCTGGGCAATAACAGGCTGATATTAATACATATTCAGCATTTGATCTTAATCATAAGTAAATTAAAGGAGTACTTACGAGTTCGAGTTATCAAAATAAGGGTTCAGACGAAAGACCTTACCTAGGATTCAGATATAATCCTTACCTGAATCGGCAGCTAAATTATCCTAACCGGAAGTTTTTAACTTTAACCTAAACGGAACAATCAACTAATTAGAATACAGACTATATTACAATATTGTAACTTAATACGGACTCCTGTAAACTCCGAAATGAACCCCCTCACTGGATATATAAAATTATCGAAATACCCCTGGGGTGTAAAAATTATCAAAACGCCCCTTTCAGACTTATATCACCAAAACGACCATCACCTAAGTAGAATCACTAAAATAACCTTCCTATATGTGAATTTATGCAAAAATACTTTTTACTAGTAAAAGTACTAAAATACCCCCTCGGGGTGGCAAATTACCAAAATATCCCTTGTGGTTTCCGGCACTGGAAAATCCCAAAATATCTTAAGATAGTATTTTAAGCATCTTGAAGTCCTTTTTTGGTTAAAAATTATTTTAAAAAATTTTTGCCTAAAAATCCTGAACCGAGTGCTCAAAAGTAAGTTTCGTGAAAAATACGCATCGGCCTCAGAATAACACGAAAATTTAGAATATGAAACATATCAATAAAATAATTTTTTTTATAAAATTTTCAAATGAAAATAACTTGGTTTACTAGGTTAAATAATTTGCTAATTTTGTTGATCCCCTAAATTAGAATCTTTCGCGGGCACTGAAAATTTCCAAAAAAGTTCAAAGAATACGCCTTGTAAGAATATTGGGGGTTATAGTTTTGCACTTATCAAATTCTTATCCTAGATATTTAAAAAAAATTGAACAAAAACTGCCTACTTAACCCCCACCCCCTCCCCAACTTTTTAGCGACAAAAAAACACTATTCAGATCACACCCAAACACTATTACACCTAAACCATACGCACTTTCTTCCTTAGTACACTATTGTACACCCATTTCCACAACTCTCAATTCACGCACAACCTCTGCTACACATAATACACCCACCAAAAGCACCTACAACAAACATCTCAACACATTGATACACACACAATTAACACACCTACATACACAATCACTCACTCCCGTAACACACACACTGAACATTTCAAGAACACATACGGTCAACACTCAAACACACACATTAGTCGCCTACAACTCTCAAAAATTTATCCGAACACACAATCAACACACACACACACACTACCCCATACCTGAACATACACACTTATACACACACTGCACATCAATTTCCAAGAACACATCCATTAAAACTCCCTCACAGTCATTCTTCCCCCACTCCTACTCCATTTCATGCACTTACCCACACAACCAAGGGCCTTACATGCTGAAAAACACCCACACAACGACATAAAATGTACACAGGCACACCATAAACACACTCACGCTACACACACAGGAAACACACACTAAATAGGGTAAAGTAATTACCCTACAAAGTTCTTCAATCTCCCCTCCTCCTCTCTAATTTTTGCCTGCCCCCGAGCCCCCTGTTCTTTTCTATTTCTCCTTCTTTCCCTATTTCTTTGTCTCTGTTCTGTGCTTCTTTTTACTGTTTCTTCCTTTTCTTTATTCCCTCCTAAAATCCCCCCTGCCCTTTTTTTTCTTTTGTTGATGGATCTTTATCTAGTTCATTAACTTAATCCCAACCTCATTAGTCATCACTTGACCAAATAGGTGCTAGCATCCACCAAGAGAATTTCTCCAAAAACCTGACACCTAATGCAATTTTTCCAAATTTGTAAATTGACCCCAAACCTTCTATATTTATATTTAAGCCCCAAAAACTTTATAATCTCTATCAATTTAACCAAACATCACTAAAAATATATGCCATTACTTATTTTATTATATTTCATCACTAAAAATATAAATTTACAATTATGTCCCTAAAGTTTTCCAGAAGTATAAAATGACCCCAAAAGTTTTCAAAACTATATTTTTACCCAACAATCGTTTGAAGCTCTCATACTCTACTAATACCCGAGCATTGCTCAAAATTAACGTCCATTTATTTTTTTGGTCACTGATTGTAATTTTAAACAGCTCCCAAAGTTCAAGATATTACAGAAAATAGCTGTTCTTATATCTTATTGAAGGGGATCTAGGTAAAAACTCTTCCCCTTATTGTTATGAAACTATTGTGACTGTTTTGTAATCCTCTGAAAAATTGTCTTTGAATTGAATACTTGAATTGTTTTGTAATTCCTTTGGTTGTTCCTTGAGCGACCTTACTGAGCTCTCAAAAGATCACTCTTATTTAATTAAGAAATGTTCACCCGTAAATTGCTTTGGAATGGCTTTAGAGACTGAGTGAGATTCTAGAGTGTCCACCACTATTTTGAGTAGCGTGGGTCAGTACAGCTAGCTCATTCTATAGAGAGCTTAAGATTTTTATTTATGACCATATGTTTTAATCAAATTAAGGTCTTATACTACATGACAGTGTCTTGTGGAAAAACTGAGTTATCTATTTAGAAGCTTTGAAGCTTGTGTCAATGAGCAGCATATGATGTGATGTGGTTTGTTAGGTTTCCGCTCCAGGAGTTCAGGGCTTGAGGGCTCCGGATTTCTAGGTCATCTTAGAATGATACCATATCCTTCGGCTAAATCTGTGACTCTCCTTTGAAATGCACCCCGTTATCATAAATCAACTCCCGAGGTACTCCGTATCAACAATGATGTTGATTTGAATGAGCTGGGCCACCTTCTTGGCATTGCCCATGTATTATGAAGCAGTATCCACCCATTTCCTAAAATAATCTATGGTTACCTGTATAAACTCGTGTCCATTAGACCCCTTAGGGCTGATCTTTCTTATCACATCAATTTCCCAAAATGAAAAATGCCATGGAGATGTCATGTCGCATAACTCTCGAGAAGGGAGATGCTGCAAATCGGCTTACACTAGGCATTTATGTAACCTTTTTATGTGTTTCATACAGTACCGTTTCATCGTACTACATCAATATCCCTGTCAGAATATTTTCTTTGCTAACATAAGGCCATTTATTTACCGTCCATATTATCCTAAATGTATATCTTCCATAATCTGATGGCTTTCTCTCTCAGTCACACAGAGTAGGTGCCCATCTAATGTCTATCGTATAAGGGTTGGCCACACATGATAAACTGTGCTGCTCATTTCCACAATGATACAAGCTCTTACACTGAGAATTTTTCAGGATATTTACCATCTCGGACAAGGTTCTAGACATCTACATACCACGGTTTGGTTACTTCAACTTCCTCTATGGGTGCGATCACGAAGCAATAAGTTGGCATATCACTTTTTCTGTATCATAAATAGCTTTACCTCTGATGCCAAGGAAAGTGGGTTCGTACCTATGTGGAGGTGCCAAAAAAGCAAGGGTGAAGTAAGGACAGAGACAAAGATTCCCTAGACAGGCCGTGAGGGCTGACAGTGCTGTAGAGACAAGGCAGAGATGAAGAGGGCTGGCAGTCGACAGTCCAAGTCAAGGTCTGAGTCAGGGGTCTGATGTCAGAGGTCCAAGTATGTTTTCTCTCTAGAATTCCAGAGAGAATGGATTTTTAAAGAGAGAATGTGAAAATGTAAATAAGAGAATTCTGTTGAAAATGAAATCCAAGGTCCCCTATTTATAGGGTAAAGTGTGCCTGTGTCAACATGGTGTCATCAGCTGACACGTGTCACCCCTTGGGGGTGACACATCACTAGGGGGTCCATAAGTATCGATGCCCTTTTGGACTGCTAGTTCGTAAATTCACAATGCCTTGCCCCACACAGTGTCATTCTACCTGTCTAAGAAGACTGACCACACACAACGGCATGATCAGAGTAAGCCCGTTGCCCTAGCTACCAGTCCAAGCCCTTACTGAATCCCACAAGGTGCGTCAAGAGACGCATAGAGAACCTGACAGCGACGAGGGTTGGTGACCAACTGCCAGGCAGACTAGGAGTGATGCCTTCCAAAGACCTGTTCCCTTCCCGAAGTGACCCGGGGGTCATCATCCTGGGGGCGGTGATGATCACCGATAACGTGAGTGGATATGGTCGTAGCTTAGTGCCTAGTGTCATGCAAGTCACCCCAGGTGGCGATAGCTTTGTGGTAACGAGCCTATCCCACTACAAAGGGTCCTCGTGTTGGAGCACTATGAGCAGAGCCCCCTAAAATGAAGACAACAATGGCTTCTGTGGTAGCGAGCCTATCTCGCTCCGAGGTCCTCATGCCGTAGCACTACGAGCGGAGCCCCGTGAAATGCTGCACACTCCGGAGAGTGGGTCAAAGCATGTTCCACGTCCATGATGGAGGCGCATGGTGTGGTGAATGAGAGTGGTGCTCGGGGTCCTGTAATATGATTATGGTGCACGGGCATGGCGACGACCTTCGCGAGACAATACCTGGTGCTGGGAGCACATGTCATGGAAGTGGTGCATGGGCGCGGTAAAGTGTGTATGGTGCCCGGGGCACGGTAGTGTGACAGAGAGCCTGAGGGCGCGGCTATATCAGCGATGCGATGCATGGGTTGGCAGAATGTTGGAGATGACGTGCGGGCGCAGGTGACGGTCATTGCGACAACGACGTACGGGCAACCACGGGCGCCGCATGGTCGCGGGTGATGAGTGAGCATTGCAGACCATAGTACGTGTTAAGCAAAAAGGGGTGTCAACAGCCCCCCCCCCCCGTGACAATAGTAGCCCCCCCCCCCCCAAGAGGGTGGACGACCCCCCCTTAAGGAAGGTTGCCGACTCCTCCTTTTAGGAAGGTGATCGACCCCATGCCAAGAGAGGTGGCCGACCCCTTAAGGTGGGAGTCGCGCGAAGCCCACTTTTACATATTTTCCCTAAGTGTTGGTGTTGCTGACGTCGCTACGCTAGTGACAGAAATAATTTGAGTTGTGAATTTCCATGCAAAGTAAATGAAAGATGCATGTGACTTAAGCGTGCACATTTTGACCAGTCGATAGCGTTGAAAAGTTAATCGTTGAATATGTGACGAGTAGCATAAAATGGGACCCTGGTGGGCCATTGGGTGTGACCAGAATAGGTTGGGAACATAAGCCCCTGCGTGTCAGGTGCCCAGAGGGGCAACCCGAGCAGGCACCGCACACATAGATATTGTTGCAATTTTTTTTGAAGCGAAAAAAGGATAGGGCAAAGTGTGAAGGGAGGGGAAAAGATATAGTAATGCGCATGTCATTAGACATGTTTCGTAGTGTAGCACAAAAAAAGAGAAGTGGTAGTGGAAATATTAAGATTGAAAAATTTTGTGATAGCGTCCGATCAAATATAGTGTGCAAAAATGAAGTTAGCGCTAAAGTGGGATTATCCGTTTTGAAAAAAAAAAGTTGTTTGGTTTTGGGGGAGAAGCTTTTTGGTTTGGATTTGAAATGAGAGAGAGAGAGAGAGAGGAGAGGACATGGCAAAAGAAAAAGAGAGAGGAGGTACAACCGAGGGTCGAAGGGAGGGGGCGTGACAGGCATGGGTAAATGAAGGGAAGGAGGGAAGGGGAGAGGGAAAGGAGAGAAGAAAGAAGGGGAGGGGAAGGGAAGGCTTGGCCGGCGTAGAGGGCTCGGCGGGTATAGGGGGTTCGGCTGGCTTGGGTGGCGGGGGAGGGAATGGCGAAAAAGAGTAAGGGAAGGGGAAATGGGGGAGGAGAAGGGGAAGAGGGTTTGGCCGGCCGGGTGTTGGCGGCGGTGGGGGTTCGGGGATCGGTGGGAATGCCAAGAGGAGGTCGGGCAACCCGAGGGTTGGCCGCACTAGGGGTAGGTCAGCCGAACTTAGTCTTGGACAGGGTGAAGGTGGTTCAATTGAGGTAGGGAGAGGGGAAAAGAAGGAGGGAAAAGTGAGTGGCGTAAGAGGGGAAATGGGAGAAGGTAGGGACAAAGGGGACCTTGGTGGCTGGGGGGTCGTCAGATGTAGAGGGGGACGGCCAAAGGGGGTCTCCTGGGGTTGGTCTGGCCTTGGTGGTAGTGGGTCAGCCGAACCCATGTCGAGCCGACTCCAGTTGTGAAGAAAGTAAGGCGGAAGATGTGGGTGAAGCCGCGAGGTACGGTGGTTAGTGCATCGCGATCATCATGGGGTACGACAACCTCACCCGCGCTCGCACCACGAGTAGTTGAGGCCATGCCACTGACCGGGGAGTCTGGAGTGCCACTGAAGTTTGACAACAGTGGGGTGAGGACATATGATCCAGAGCCAGACAAGACGAGCACAGTGCTGGGGGTGAAGGGAGTGGTACCTTGTGTCCCAGACCAGGAGCTGTGGAGGGAGTTGGCCATCCGGGTGGCTGATGGTGCCTTCACTATGCCATGGAATGTTCCATCAATGGGAGAGGAGCCACAGGTTCCATCGCCATATGTGTGTGCGCCGAGCTGGTAGGAGGCGCATGTGATGTCGCCGAGGTACATACCGGCGTTGTTGGTTAAAAAGGATGATATACCCTAGTCCTCTATGGTGTTCAAAGGCCATAGTGTGATGCCGATAGGGTGGAACTTTTGGTGCAAGTATATGGTGGAGTTGCAGGAGCGGGCGGGAGTGTTGCAGTCACTAGGGTTGCTTCCAGTCATAGACTTTACCGCGAGGGGTTTGGAGCTCTACAGGGATACACCGGGTATGACCCTGCTACTGTTGCGGTGGAGTACATAGTCACACACATTCGTGACGGAGTTCAGAGAGATCAGGCTGACGCTTCTGGATGTGATGATGCTGATAGGGCTGCACATGCACGGGGAAGTGGATGCTCGGGTGGCCCGACTGAGTGAGGAGGAGCGACTGTTGCAAACACAGTTATTGGACATACTTACTGAGATGAAGAGGCACCAGAAGGGGATGTATGGTGGGACATTTCTTTGGTGTGATGCAGGTGAAGACGGACAGAAGCTGAGCAATACCGTCGAGTTCGTGATAGGCCGTATCATGACAATGAGCAATACGAGATGGTGGCATTATTGGCCATGTTCCTGTCGAGGTAAGCTTCGTACTATCACCTTATTGTATGCTGGGATATGTGGTATGTCACTCTTGCCATGTATTATGTGTATAAAAATAGTTCGTGTAGTGGATAGCGCTGCACTCTGCCACGCCCGACACTTTAGAATAGAATTTTGATATATGCTGAGAATCGGTACCTGTAGATACGTGTTTAAGGGGACACTGGAGGATAATATTGCCCGAGGGTGTTTTCGCTGGCTATTCGGATAGCGCAGGGCAAGCACATTGGGCTGGCTCCCGTGTATCTAGGGACGCTGTATTCATGGCTAGATCAGGTCATGAATGACGTGAAGCGGTCTTATGGGCTCTAACAAGAGGCCTGACCAGGAAGGGGGACCTGGGGCAGGGATAACTGGTGTTACTGGTGGCCTATTTTCCAGGCTGGTTCTCTATCTTGACGGGAAGCCCGCCAAGTGTCGCTACTATGTGGCTAGGTACAGCCCAGACCACCTGTTGCTGGCATTCGGTAATGACTTAGAGCCCCCATGTGGGTATCGCAGCCCATGGAGTGTGATGACAGCTTTCAGAGATACACGGTATGACAGAGTTCACGAGTGGCTGGCACCAATGACCGAATAAAAGCAACTTGGTACAGAGTCAGTTTGGGCGATGAAAGTAGGATATGCCCAGTGGTGAGAATGGCTTCAAGGCAGCTGGGCAAAGTGGTTGGCGCAGCCATTTGCTACACGTCGATGTGTTGATGTGTTTGTATGCGACTGAGCATTGAGCCTGATATCGGCCACAGTCGCTAGGCAGTCGAGGATGTCAGCGCTAGTGAGTGGGAGCTCCATTGTGAGCTAAGAGAGAGATGTTGAAGAGGGTACCGGGGGACCTGATGACGAGGCCCAGAAGGGCGATTAAGGATAGGATCCGATTATCCATGTGTCGTGGGTGTCGGGGGCCGGTAAGGGTCCCCTGTCATCGTTACGAGTCGGGATGATAAAGACTGCTCGACATGAGGGCACGGGCACATCAGCCCAACGCGTATCAGGGTCGAAGAAACCATGCAATATGTTAGACAAGTTGGACTCCGATGTTAGCATGTATTCTTGTTTATCAATTCAAGTATGCCTTATGCCCATTTATATGTATTGACTGATGATTATGTTAACAGGAGCTCGATGTTATAGCCAGTGAGGAGGGCATCGAGCCGAGGTCAGAGGCCGAGGTAGATGAGGCGATGGAGGATGTTGGGGAAGATATCGAGGCCATGGAGGATGTGGCGGAGGAGACTGAGGCGGCAAAGGATGTGGCGGAGGAGACCGAGGCTGCGGAGGATGTTGTGGCACCGCCAAGACAATCAAGTCCATCGCCTTTCGTGAGAGAGACGGAGGAGGGGCATGGAGACAGAGGCCGTGGTACGTGAGCGTGGAAACCCGGTAGAGCCCGAGCTTGTTGATACAGCCCCAGGTCACGAGTAGGTGGTATCGGTTCAGTCTGTTGCAGAGCGACGACATGACACATCATCGGGTCGATGGTCGAGGCTGGTACTACTCTGCTCGTGATGCACTCAGCTACTATTAGTGCTCAGATGGCTAGGGGAGTGCCGGAGACTCCTATAGCGGGTGGCAGTGGGGCAGCAGTCGAAGAGGCTAGTAGAGGGTCCTCGAGTGGGTAGGTGAATGTGGCATCTTGGGAGGGTCTCCAGCTGCCCGTAGAGATAGTGCACCAGCTAGAGCTGGTGAAGGCAGCGTTCCCGCAGACCTTTGTGGGGGTTACTGTGGGGAACCCGGTACTGCAGATGTGGGTGTATGCTGGGTTTGTGGAGTGGTTGCTACCATTTGCTAGTGTGTCACCGGCAGACTAGACTGCAGAGTTCATTGCTCAGTCACTGTCGGAGTTTGCATCGTTTACATAATTGGGCCTACAGTTGGATTAGCTGGCGGACTTCTTTAGGTCGACGAGTGAGGGGGGTTCTGTAGGGGAGAGGATAACCCTTGTGCGCATAGAGTAGACGTTACTGAAGAGGCAACAAATAGGGTTGGAGACAGAGTGGTCAGAGATTAATGGAAAGTTGCTTGGGATTGACAGGCAGGTAGCGGACGTACAATTGGATTGGCTGGTGGACTTCTTTAGGTCGAGGAGTAATGGGGTTCTGTAGGGGAGAGGATGGCCCTTGTGCGCATAAAGGAGACGTTGCTGGAGAGGCGACAAACAGGGTTGGAGCAAAGCGGTCAGAGATTGCTGGAGAGTTGGTCGAGATTGACAGGCTGGTAGTGGACATACAGAGGCAGCTGGCCAACCTACAGAGACAATTAGCCGACCTACAGAGGCGGCGTGCCGATGTGGAGGTTTGAGAGGCAGAGCAACTGAGGCAGGAAGCCGAGTGTGATGCCGGATGGTCCGCGCTGCAGGCTCAGCGACAGACACTGTAGGCCTTCAGTGCCTATCCTGTTGTAGCATTGTTGTCTACGCTTCCTTAAGGTGTATTTTTTTTATGTTATGAGGATGGCTGCCACGTTGTCCTGCATTGGTCCTTGTTGTTGCATGTTGTGCTTGTTTTCTTTTACCGTGGTTGAATGTATTGCATATGTTGGCTTCCTGTTGATGTTCCCCCCTCCCCGCCCATAGCAAGGGACTTAGTTAGCATAAGCTAAAATAAGATTGTATGTAAACAGGAGCTGAGGCAACAAAATGACTTTGTATTGATAGTACTTGGGTCGAAATGCCATTACATAAGTAGAGTGAAAGCTTGTAATAATCAACCAAAAGTTACAAGGCTGTAAATAAGGATACATATACAAAAATGCTATGTGGTCAAGTGTGCTATGTTGTGGGCGGGTAGGGCTGGGGGGAACACTTTCGCAACTGACTATGCATAATATTTCTTCAGGTAGTGATTGTGACAGGGGCCATGATCTAGCCGTCGTTGGGTTTGAGTAGGAGGTAAAAGCCATTGTCTTGAGCTGCATGTACTGTGAAAGGGGCCTCCCAGTTTGGCATGAATTTAGGAGTGGACATTTTTGCTTGTACATGTTTGGCGACTTGAAGAATGAGGTCGCCTTCTACATATAAGCTTGGCTTGACTGTCTTCCCATAAGCTTTCGTGAGCTGTTCATGATATTGCTTCATTTGGCACAGGGCAGTGACTCTTCTTTCATCGAGGCCCTCAAGTGCTGCCATTCTGGTTGCTTCCGCTTCAAGACCACTGTTTAGATAAAGTCGTGTCGATGACATCGCGATCTTGGCTGGTACCACGCACTCGTCCCCGTAGATGAGGAAGAAGGGCATGGCCTTCGTCGTCGTGTGCTTGGAGGTTCTGTAAGCCCAAATTGTCAGATTTAGCTTTTCGGACCATAACATGCTGGCATCATGGACCATCCGTGACAGCACGCAGAGCAGAGTCTTGTTAGAGGCTTCATCTTGACCGTTGACTTACGGACAGTAGGGAGTCAATGTGGCATGGTTGATGTTGTACCCTTCCATAAGAGCTCAAACTTCTGGGTTAATGAACGGCGTGCCATTATTGGATATAATACATTGGGGGATGTCAAAGCGGCAAATGATATTGTCACACAAGAAGTTGGAAATGGCTCCTCCATGGCTCTCCCTAGAGGTATGGCTTCAAACCACTTTGTAAAGCGTTCAGACGCAACCATAATCCATGAGTAATGTCTGGACGGTGAGTGGATGAGGCCGATGAGATCAAGATCCCAAGAGTAAAATGGCCAGGGGGCCAAGATCATGCGCAGGTCGCATGCTGGTGTGTGCATCCTGTCGGCATGCCGCTGGTAGGGTTGGCAGTGTCGAACATGGGAGATGGAGTCAGACTCCATATTCAGCCAATAATATCCCAATCATAATAATTCTGCATATAGCTTTTGAGATCCTTGATGCTCTCCATAATCACCATTGTGGACTTCATTAATCACCTCTACTGCCTGGGCACCTTGCAAACATCACAGGGTGCACCCTGAAAAACCTTTGCAAAATAACTTGACTTTCGTCACAAAATACCTGATTGATTTTCATTTGATAGATCGTGCCGAGCTATGGTCAGAAGGTAGAATCCTATGAGATAAATATTGGATTAAAGGCTGGCGCCAATCACCCTCGACGTTGATCACAAGAGCTTCCGCATTATCTGGAGCATATAGGCATTAGGGACAATCCCGTTTTATATCTGAAGCATCCTTGGCCATGGATGGACAAAAGAGGCCCATGCACTGAAGGCGATGGTATAGAGGAGGACCGTCGAGGCCGCAACACTTCTGATGGCCGAGTTGAAGTTTACGATTTGCTTCTTCTGGTGCCAAAACACCTGGCTAGAGTGCCTCTGGGACATCTTCCATACAAGACATCTCCCAACATCAAAAAGTCTGTGAGGGTAGAAGCGCAAGCAAGAGATGGTGCCTTGAGTTGGTCGATGATCGACTGCCTCCAATCCTCTGTGGTAGTGTCTGTCGATACTAAGTTCAAGGCTGTGCAGGGTTCAATCCGCTTGATAATAGTTAGCATCCGTTGTTCTCCATCAACCTCTATTTTTGAAGCGATTGTAGCCAAACTGTCCGCATGTCTATTATGGCTCCTGTTGTGATGTTCATATTGGACATGGCCAAGTCTTCCTTCCAAGTGCTGCACCAAGGGACGATAAGGTGCCAAGGCTGGCTCCTTGACTGCGGACTCCCTGTCAGCCTACTTCATAATTAAGTTTGAGTCTCCCTTCACACATAAGACCTTAGCCCCGATACTGATGGTGAGCATGAGGCCAATGACAAGTGCCTCATACTTGGCTTCGATGTTGGATACCAGGAATGCAAGCTTGAGGAGAGGGAGGTGGTAACATTATTTGGGCTTCGAAGGACTATGCCGGCACCCCCTTACCGGAAGGGTGCTCCATCAAGACCTTTGCTGGCGTCCGAACCATCAAACTCAAGCGTCCACAATTCATCCACGTTAGTGATTAGGTCTGTCTCCTCCCCAGGGAATTAAACTAAGGTCGGTTTGTAGTGTTGGCGTGGGAAGAAGGCCAAGAGATTGGCAAGTGCTTTACTCTGCAGGGCTGTAGGGTTCTTGATGGATAAGCCAAACTTGGCCATGAGCAGCAGCCATCGGGTAAGTCGGCCAGACAGGCAGGGTGGGTGAGCATGTACTGGAGTGGATCAGCCTTGGTGACAAGTGTGATCTGGTGCGCCAAAAAGTAACGTCTAAATTTCTGTGAGGCGTATACCAAGGCTAGGTAGTATTTTTTGAGTTCAGAGTAGTTGGCTTCGGGTCCTCTGATCATCTGGCTGAGGTAATAAATAGGAAGCTCCACCCCATCTACCTCTTGGGCAAGTAAAGCCCCTTATGGACTTGGATGTGGAGGTCAAGTAAAGTAGGAGTAGGATACCCCACTGGCGCACTACGTGGTCTGCGGGGACATGAGGACAAACTTGATCTTTTTGAAGGCTTGTTGTTGGGGTGCACCCCAACTCCACGGTGCGCTCTTGCGCATCAGGTGTTGGAATGGTATGATAAGCTCAGCCAGTGCGGGCGAAGGTAAAAAACCTTGCCAAGGAAGCTCTTCAACTGTTTGGTGTTTTTTAGAGGAGGCATCTCTTGAATGGAAGCGGCATCTCTTGAATAGAGGCGGCCTTGGTCGGATCAATATCAATGCCCTGTCGACTGACCAGGAAGCTGAGGAATTTATTAGAAGAAACACTGAAGGCACATTTTAGCAAATTCATTCGCATGTTGTACTTGCAGCAACGATCAAAGACTGCTCGAAGGTCAGTGAGCTGATCACTTTCCTTTTTAGACTTGATGATGAGATCTTCGACATAGTCTTCCACTGTATGGTGTATCATGTTGTGGAAGATGGCTGTCATCCCCTTTTGATAGGTAAAACCTGCATTCTTGAGGCCGAAAGGCATGACTTTCCAACAAAAGTTACCCATGGGTGTTCGGAAGGCTGTCTTGGCGTAGTCGTCAAGATGCATTCAAATTTGATTTTAGTCGGCAAAACCATCCATAAAAGACAAGGTTCGTGACTGGCAATGGCCTCGTTAAGCATGTCAATAGTGGGCAATGGAAACTCTCTAGGGCACGCTTTGTTCAAGTCCCGAAAGTCAATACAAACGCAGACTTGGCCATTCTTCTTTTGTACAGGGACAACGTTGGCCAGCCAGATAGGATGAGTGATAGGATCAATGAAGCCAGCTTGCAGAAGGCGCTCTATCTCTTGTTCGATCTTCAACTTGAGTTCGGGGCAAAAGGTTCGCAGATGCTGTCGGATAGGGAGGGACCGGTAGTAATGTTGAGGTGGTGGGTTACAAGTGCGAGATCCAACCCAGGCATTTCATCATAACTCCATGCAAGCATATCGCGGAATGCACAAAGGAGGGTAACCAAGTCCTCTCATCGACCCGGGGCGAGTTTAGTGCCAATGTAAGTGAGTCAGGGTTCCTCACCCGGTTAGCCAGGTTAATTTCTTTAAGTTCTTCAGCCTGTGGACAAGGGTCGTCTTCCAAACATAGTGGAGGAGCACCGAGGGTGAGCTCAGGGTCTGGCAGGCAGCGCTCAGCCGCACAGCACCATTTGTGCTCCATTGGTGGGTTGGGTTCGGGGGGGGTTAGATGATGGACCACCTAAAGCTCCCGCGCACCATCATAACTGATAGATAACTTTGCCGTCTTTGATGATGCGTTGAAAGGCTGGCTCAGCCTTTTGCTTCTTGGACTTGGAGGATGACGGCGAGAAGTGAGTCTTCGTAGCAGGCGGTGTCACTGAGGTCGATGCCTTGGTCTTACTACTCTTCTTGGCTTTAGACTTGGGAGGTTTGTTTCCACACAGCTCATCCCAATTTGGTAGCCTGGTCGAGTGGATGTGAGTGGCATTCTCACCATCCTCGACAAGTTTCATAAAAAAGATGCCTCGAAGAAATAGGATTCCGCACATTCAAAAGGAGCCCAGGGGTGGCTGGGATTGTCATTGCTATCGCATGTCCTGCAGGACCGGCCACCAGTTTCACACACTGATGGTACGTCGAAGGAATAGCTCGGTTGATATGGATCCATGGTCTGCCAAGTAAGAGATGAAAGACGGGCTCATTGTCTACATGAAATATAGACAGTGATATGGCCGAGAGTGGACTTGTGACTTTGCCTGAAGTTGGCGATCTTGATCGGGTTATATATAATTTTTCTTGTGGGGATGCCAACCCTTTGCAGTGTGACAGGGGGTATGATGTTGACCAAGGCAATGCAATCTACCAAGGCACAACGGACGCCTATGCCATTGACAGTACATTCTAAAAATAATGGTCGGTTATGATGTTCGACCGGCAGTGAGTCATCATCCGAGAAGGCCAAGGCAGTTGAAGGAATGTGACGAAGTTCAGCTTGGGCAGGGAAGCATTCAGGACCGAGGCCAGTGGTGACCTCGAGCGAGCAGTTGGAGAGATAGGTCTGAGCGGCTGGTGAAAACCCAATTTCATCAACAAAAAGAAACTTTTAATCTTCGTCATCTACCCAAAGGAGGATGTTGGCTGGCTAGTTAGAGGTGTATGAGGCACGACCGATGGAATGGCCTCTGTCGAGGCTTTAGAGATGACAGGCTAACAGGGTCGGTGACAGCCATTAGGACCTGGTGTTCTTTGTGGTTGTGACCATGCGGTGGGTAAGGATGCCTACGCACATCATTGTTCTTATTATTGGAGCCATATTACTTCTGACGCATTCGAAAAACACGGTGCATCCGAAGTATATGGTGTTGTTGGAGGATCTTGAGGAGGTATACTCGTATTCGTGGGGTTCAGCTGTCCTTGCGCACCTATATCGAGCACTGCACAGAGCTACGAGAAAGGGTGCCAAGTCCATTGCTCTATTATAGATTTGAGCATTTATTTTCTTGCTTGACGTGTCAATATATTCGTGCATTAATTACTAATTCCAGATAATGTTTGCATTCACAGGTTTGGTCTTACGAGAGGCTACCCACGGGTCGTCCACAACCGCAGAAATATTTCGATGAGACGTGGCCTAGGGTGTGGGCCTGGGGGCCTATGACCAACCGGAGGAGAGGGGTAGACCCGCACCACCATCTAAAGTTCTATCGGGGGGAACTAGAGATACTCAATGCATCCCAGGTGACGTGGCAGCCATATAGCAAGGTGATGCATCGGTTGGATGAGTGGTGTTGACAACTTCCGGTGTCGTACGTGCTGGCAGGTTTGGTTCGGGTGCCGCTTATTCACTTCAAAGTATGTGAGTTTTAGATGCCCGATCGAGCTATGAGGCAAGCTGGCTGTCTGCAAGGGATACCAAAACCCGCTGTAGACATGCGGCCATACAGGAGTGGTCGAGGGCCGAACTTCGAGGTGCCTGATGCCTTGAATTTGTTGAGCGACGAGGTGCAACAGTGGAATACTTGGCAAGAAATATATGATAGCCTTGTATCGCTGAAGGTCGACAGCATCAGCATTGAGGAGTACCTGCAATGGTTTCTCAAGGTGACGCGCACGAGGGTGAATCGCCCTTCCCAGGAAAGGAATACATCGTATGCGCCACGTGAGATCTATGACCAGTTCTGGGCATTGAACATTGTAAGTCATGCTAGTGTTGTTTCAATTTTTATTTGCGCACCTTATCGACCATGCCTCCTATGATTAGCCATATTTTCTATGCATGTTTTTTAGGTTGACCAGGGCACTGAGGTGTTCAAGCAGCTGGAGGGGTTTGACTGGTTTGTCACGCAGGCTCCTGACAATCTGAAGAGGTCCATTGAGAGGTACAAGACTGAAGTTCACAACTTTAGTCTTGCGTACCGGGGTTACCAAGGGGAGCCATCCAGTCGCTTGCCTCCTGACATGTACGACTCTCAGCCCCAGAGTCAGGTGTGGGAGCCGTCTAGTCGCTTGCCTCCTGATGCGTATGATTCTCATCCCCAGATTCAGGTGTGGGAGCTGTCTAGTCGCTTGCCTCCTGACGCGTACGACTCTCAGCGCCAGAGTCAGGTGACCCAAGTAGGAATCCAGGCATCGCGCCCAAGCATCCGGTCGGATAAAGGACAACTGACGAAGCCATTGAGTCGGCATGAGCCAATCACTACAGCAGACTTTCCTTTTTCGGGATTCCTAGGTCACTATGATCTAAGACTGTTGGCGCCGGACACAGATATTTCGAACTTTCTCATAGACGCTTATATAGATCTGCTCCGTGTTAGGGAGCTAAATTATAACCCCTCCCAAACTTTTAAGCTCAACATGTATGGATTTTTTGTTATCCCCATCATGGTGAATTGTATGAAGAAGTTCACAGAATGGAGGAGGATGCCAGGGACAAGCAAGGGTGAATGGAGACCATCTGCAAACGTGCTTGCCTACTTGAACGCGGACTATCAATGTCACGCAGCTGAGGCGAACCTAATCATGCTACCTGCTCTTCATGCAAGCCACTTCTTCCTACTAGTTCTCTATCCAGAGAATAAAGTGGTCCACATATACGATAGCCTAAGGGAAAACGGACCTAGTCAGCAGCTGGTGCAGATGTACTCCACGTACATCAATGCAGTGGTTAGTTTATATTTCTTGAGTCCGCTCGTAGTCTATTCTTCTTGTTATGAATTGGGTTTGATAACCTTTTTTATTATTGGATGCAGACAACTATCATTCCACTAGCATGCCGACATTTTAAGGGAGAAGCCATCATGACCAAAACAATGATAGAGCCTTGGACGGTCGCGATGATACAAAACTGAACAAAGCATTATAACAGTCATGATTGCGGGATTTACGTCCTCAAGTACATGGACTACATAGCTCGCTCGGATGTGCTTGAATATGATACGTGGTCTCGAAGCGATACCTTGATGTTTAGATATACGATAGCCTGGGAGCTGAAAAAGGGTGTAGCTAGACGCCTTCCTTACCATTATCCTGAGATGTAGTAGACTTTCGTATGGATTATTATTACTATTGTTGGATTTTGGATATTGAGGTTTGAAATTGAATTAGCCTTATTATTACTATTGTTTGATTTTAGACAATGAGCTAACTAGCATGCCTAAGGTGCAATGAGCAAAAAAAAAGTGACAAAAAAAATTACAAAATTTTTTGCAAGCTATGAATTGGGCGCTAAAGTGTGCGTCAATAGGCCCTTCGTAGGAAAACGAAAAAATAATTTGTCTATATTTTCATCAAAATTCATAGAATGGGCTAACTAGTGTGCCTAAGGTGCAATGAGCAAAAAAAAAAAGTGACAAAAAAAATTACAAGATTTTTCGCAGGCTATGAATTGGGCGATAAAGTGTGCGCGAATAGGCCCTTCGTTGAAAAACCAAAAAAAATAATATGTCTCGATTTTTGCCGAAATTCATAGAATGGGCTAACTAGCGTACCTATGGTCCAATAAGCAAAAAAAAAAGTGACAAAAAAATTACAAGATTTTTTGCAAGCTATGAATTGGGCGTTAAAGTGTGCGCGAATAGGCCCTTCGTAGGAAAACGAAAAAAACTATTTGTCTTGATTTTTGCCAAAATTCATAGAATGGGCTAACTAGCGTGCCTAAGGTGCAATGAGCCAAAAAAAGTGACAAAAAAATTACAAGACTTTTTGCAAGTTATGAATTTGGCGCTAAAGTGTGCGCGAATAGACCCTTCGTAGGAAAACTAAAAAAAATTATTTGCCTCGATTTTCGCTGAAATTCATAGAATGGGCTAACTAGCGTGCCTAAGGTGCAATGAGCAAAAGAAAGTGACAAAAAAGATTACAAGATTTTTCGCAAGCTATGAATTGGGCGATAAAGTGTGCGCGAATAGGCCATTCGTAGGAAAATCAAAAAATAATTTGTCTCGATTTTTGTCGATATTCATAAAATGGTCTAACTAGCATGCCTAAGGTGTAATAAGAAAAAAAAGTGAGAAAAAAAATTACAAAATTTTTCGCAAGCTCAGCATTGGGCGCTAAAGTGTACGCGAACAGGCCCTTCGTAGGAAAACAAAAAAAATAATTTATCTTGATTTTCTCCAGAATTCATAGAATGGGCTAACTAGCATGCCTAAGGTACAATGAACAAAAAAAAAAGTGACAAAAAATTACAAGATTTTTCGCAAGCTATGAATTGGGCAATAAAGTGTGCGCGAATAGGGCCTTCGTTGGAAAACCAAAAAAAATAATTTGTCTCAATTTTCGCCGAAATTCATAGAATGGGCTAACTAGCGTGCTTAAGGTGCAATAAGCAAAAAAAAGTGACAAAAAAATTACAAGATTTTTCGCTAGCTATGAATTAGGGGCTAAAGTGTGCGCGAATAGGCCCTTCGTAGGAAAATCAAAAATAATATTTATCTCGATTTTCGTCAAAATTCATAGAATGGCCTAACTAGCGTGCCTAAGGTGCAATGAGCAAAAAAAAAGTGAAACAAAATATTACAAGATTTTTCGCAAGCTATGAATTGGGCGCTAAATTGTGCACGAATAGGCTCTTTATAGGAAAACTAAAAAAATTATTTGTCTTGATTTTCGCCGAAATTCTTAGAATGGGCTAACTAGCATGCCTAAGGTGGAATGAGAAAAAAAAGTGAGAAAAAGATTACAAGATTTTTCCCAAGCTATGAATTGGGCGATAAAGTGTGCGCGAATAGGCCCTTCGTAGGAAAATCAAAAAAATAATTTGTCTCGATTTTTGCCGAAATTCATAGAATGGGCTAACTAGAATGCCTAAGGTGCAATGAGAAAAAAAAAATTGACAAAAAAATTACAAGTTTTTTCGCAAGCTTAGCATTGGGCGCTAAAGTGTGTGCGAACGGGCCTTTGTAGGAAAACAAAAAAAATAATTTGTCTTGATTTTCTCCAAAATTCATAGAATGGGCTAACTAGCATGCCTAAGGTACAATGAGCAAAAAAAAAGTGACAAAAAAATTACAAGATTTTTCGCAAGCTTTGAATTGGGCGATAAAGTGTGCGCGAATAGACCCTTCGTAAGAAAATGAAAAAAATAATTTGTCTCGATTTTCACAGAAATTCATAGAGTGGGCTAACTAGCGTGCCTAATATATAATGAGCAAAAAAAAGTGACAAAAAAAATTACAAGATTTTTCGCAAGCCATGAATTGGGCGATAAAGTGTGCTCGAATAGGCCCTTCGTAGGGAAATAAAAAAATATTATAAAAGTTCAATTTAAACAACTGAAACATTTACCCTAACACTCTTCCTCATCATTGTCCTCCTCGACCATACTGCCAGGTTCGATACCTAGAACTTTATAATGGTTTCTTTTGTCATGATCAGTCATCTTATTACACAACGCACACTTTCGCAATTTTTTTTTACCCGTTGGTTCTTCAATCGGATTCTTCATACGTATTACACATTTTTGCCCTTTTGTTTGAGAAATAATTGGATAAAAAATATCGTCCTCCTCACCTTGCAGGCTAGTGCTGTCAATTACTGGCTGTGAAGCTCGATTGAATCTACAGGCTGGAGCCGTCCGAGTAGTCGGATTGTCTAGTCTTTCTGGTAATGCCATCCTAAACTGTGTAAGGTTAGCTTTATCCCGTGCGGCTGCTTCAACTTGATACCTGTACCTATCATATGTTGACGCTGCATCCAATGATAAACCGTGCATGATGTTACAAAGGTGATTATATCGCAGCGTCTCAGATTGCTCGAAATCAACTGAAACATTGGGCACGTAAGGAATGTGACCATGGACTCTATTGGCTCCCTTCGTCCACCAATCCAAGATATACACTGGAGGGATTTCACGAGCATTCTTGGCACTCAAATACCTCAATGCGTGCCGACAAAGTATACCTTTATGCTCAAACAGTTGACAGTTGTAATTAACAAACCTGGTCTCCATACACACTGCTACCGTAAAATGTCTTCTGTTCCTCGAAGCCGACGAAAAGCACGGATTGGCAAAATTCGTCACATTTGTCAAAGCATAAACCTTGAGATCTCTGGTGGAATACTCGTGCAACTTTGTCATGCTATATTGATTCGACTTTATTAGTTTCTCTTGAAACTGTCTAAACATTTCCTTGGTATAGACTTGAGCTGCATGACCCTCCAAAGGTGAAAAAACTACTATGGCTCTTTCTCTGTAAACTGTAGCCGCGTCGGCTTCTCTCTCAAGGAAAAATTGCCTGTCAATGGCTTTCTGCATCTCTAGTAAGAACTTTTTTATAGTTGAAGAATGGCCTACGTACCCATCAAAGAATGCATTCATACCTTAGCTTCTCAAGGTCGTAGTCATTCTGGCTGCAAAAAACTTTTTCGTGTAGGCACCGACCCACTGTGTCTTGATCTCATACAACACTTGTAACCATTCATGATTGTGCAAATAGTAGTCATCCATTAACTTGGCCCACCTCTCCTCGAACACGTCTACTGTCAACAATTTCTTCACACATGTATTAAAGTCACTTTTGAATGTCGGATGGTTTGCATATACATTGTGAAGCCGTTCAGGATATTTTTTGCTTATGTGCCATGTGCACAGGCCATGGTGAGTATCTGGAAGGACCTTAGCGATTGCATTTTTCATTGCCAGATCTTTGTCGGTGATGATGGTCTTTGGAGGAATATGATACATTGCTTTAAGCCACGTTTCAAATAACCATATAAATGACTCTTCCGACTCATCCCTAAGCAGGGCAAAGCCAAACAAGATTGACTGATAGTGGTGGTTCACCCCTGTGAACGGAGCAAAAGGTAGAGTACTTATTTGTGCGGTATGTGGTGTCAAACGTCATAACATCCCCAAAATTTTGGTAAGCAGCCCTAGAACGGGCATCCACCCAATATATAGTACTAATGCGGTTCTCTTCATCCAATTGGAGACTATAGAAAAAGCCAGGATTCTCACTCTGAAAGGCTCCTGAAGATATCAAGTGTAGCTTGAGAATCACTCTTACCGAAAGACTCTCTCCTCTGAACAAAAGGTCTACTTCGTTGAAACTCAACTTGTCAATCCCCCCAGCCTGGCTTGAGAAAACCCCCATCACTCTAGAAGGTGGAAATTTAGCCTCGGCCATTATCAGTTGTCTGTGTGCCGCGCTTATTTGTCGGTGTTGATGAATTTGACCAATCTTACTAGGGGTCATCAACTGATGATTATGGCTCAACTCCACTCCCATCACAACCCAATGGTTTTCATTTTTCCGGTGTACTGCATACACATGGGCCTTGCAGCTGGTACCCGGAAATGTGTCCTGTTTTCTATATCTTGTTGGCCCTTCGTCACTGATTCGAACAACCAGGGGTACATGCGGTGCTCTTCTATGACACTCGAATAGTCTTCCACAAATTTGATCTGTATTCGCCCGTTTTCTAGTTGTCTTAATTCTAATACCAAAACCTATCATTTTTTAATATGCTCTATAGTATGCTTCAACTTCGTCCAGTATTTGAAAAACTTGACCCAAGTAAGGTGGATCAGAATCTTCACAAAAATTATTTCCTTCAGTTACATCCATATTTATACTGAAATCTAAAAAATAAAAATTATATCATTCTCAACAAGTCATAGAATTAAATAAAATAAAAATAAAAATTATTTCCTCCAGTTGTGTCGGAAAATTTTACAATGTTCAATTACCAAAATACCCCCGATGAGCAGCAAATTATCGAAATGCCCCCGGGGGTTCATTATCACCCTAACGCCCCAAATCAGCTTCAAAACAGCCTTTCAGGTGTTTTACTTACATTTCTAGACTAAAAAGTCATTTGAAAAACTTAACATTTTAAAATTACCAAAATACCCCTCCCGGGGTGGCAAATTACCAAAATGCCCCTGGCATCAGAAAATCTCAAAAGTGCTTTGAAATGCTATTTTAAGCTTCCTGAATTCATTCTTGATCTAAAAAGTATTTTACGGATTTTTTGCCCAAAAATCCAAAAGCGATGTCCGAATCGAGCGCTTAAAATCCCGTTTGGCTAAAAAAAATAGCTAACAACTTCGGAATGGCCCGAAGTCCTGGGAAATGGAACTTCCCAACATCCTAGGGTTCTCAAAAAAGTTTCGCGCGAAATCGCGCTAGCTTGATATTTTAAATTACCCTGCAAAGTTACAAGATTTCATGTATCAGTTAACCCCTTTCCAGTCTTTGGAAAATTTTGAAATTTTTCCTTGATATAGATCTTTTAAATATAACTAGGGTCTCTTTTTTGCTCTTTGGAAAAATCTAGCTTTAACTATTTTTTATAAATTTGTGAAAATTTTTAATTTTGACGCCCTAAAAAATCGCTATTTTGGAATACATAAATGTAATACCCTGATTTGTATAAACCTAATTTTGACGCCCTAAAAAATATCTCATCCGATTTCCGATTGATCTGGTTTTTGTTTCGTTCAATTTTTATTTTCGTTATCTTCGATTTGAGTCTACAATGACTACTTTTGGACTTCGAATGAATATTCGCTAATAAACGCTAGTTCAATCTCTAATTTCAAACTCTCAAAAAACACAAATTTTAACTGTGGTAAGAACAATTTAAGCATATCACAATTTAAGCAATCCATTGGTAAGAACAATTTGAAATTAACATTGAATTATAAGAAAATTCAAAATACTTACTTGTTTTAACTTGATATATTTAAAGAAAAATCCACCGATCTTCTACCAGTTATCCACCGATCTTCTAGCGTAAAAGTTTTTTGTTTGTATTGTTGTGGAGATTATGTGGGTGAGATATGGAGTATGAAGAGAGTTGGTAAAGATGATGGAGAGTAAAAGAAAGGGTTCGGGGAGAATGGATTATAAAGAGAGAAAAGTGAGGGAGAGAGAAGAAAGAAGACAGAAAAAATTAGATCCGTGAGTGAGCAATAGTCAAAGGCTCTGAAAGAAAAAATTTGCAGAAGACTGTGCAGCTGAGCTTTAAGCTGCCTCTGGAAAGAGGACATGGGGTGGGGAGGACAGAAAAAATTAGATTCCTGATAGAGAGCAGTAGTCAAAGGTTGTGAAAGAAAAAAATTTGCAGAAGACTGTGCGGCCGAGCTTTGAGCTGCCTCTGGAAAGAGGACATAGGGAAAGAGGACATGGGGGGGAGGATATAAAAAATTAGATCTGTGAGAGTGAGCAGTAGTCAAAGGCTGTGAAAGAAAAAATTTTGCAGAAGAATGTGGGGCCGAGCTTTGAGCTGCCTCTGGAAAGAGGACATGAGGGGGGAAAGGACACCACGTGGGGGATTTCTGGGGTGGTGGGGTGGGGTTTTTGGTGGTAGGGGGAAGGGGGTGGGGGGTTTGGTGTGGGGGAAAGGACAACCGCAACAAAGTGTTGCAGTTGGTGTGTTGTAATGATTCCAACCGCAACACTTTGTTGCGGTTGGGGTTTTTGGTGATTTGGGGGGGGTTGGTGGTGGTGGGGTGGTGGGGGGAAGGGGTTTTTGGTGAGGCTAGGTGGCAACCGCAACAAAGTGTTGTGGCTGGTGAGTAGTACTAATACCAACCGCAACACTTTGTTGCGGTTAGGGTTTTTGATGATGGGAGGGGAGGGTTTTGGTGGTGGTGGGGGGAAGGGGGGATTTTGGTAGGTGAGATGGCAACCGCAACAAATTTCCAATGATGCCAACCGCAATACTTTGTTGCGGTTTGGGTTTTTGGTGGGAGGGGAGGGGTGGAGTGGGTGGAAGTGTTTAAATAAATCATGGAAGTGTTTGAATAAATCATACCAAGCGCAACAAAGTGTTGCGGTTGGGGTTTTGGAAATAATGATACCAACCGCAACACTTTGTTGCGGTTGGGAAATTACCTGTGGACCCACAACCGCTAATCTTTCTTGTTGTTAGGGTTTAGGGGTATTATTATCAAATTTTGCAACCGCATGAAAGAGCAGTGGTTGCAACTTTTTCAAAATAAAAAAAAAGCCATCTGAGCCGTCCACGAGTACACGTGGACGGCTACATTTATGGTGGAGAAATAACGTTTTCTCCACCGATAGACAGGGATCGGCTCCCAACAAACAAATACCCAACTTTCCTCTGACATCTCTCTAAAAGATCTTCCACAGGAAATCCATCATGGCTGCCCCACCGTGCATTGGCGCACGTGGGGCGGCGGCCGAAATTCGGCCAAAATCTAGATCTTCTTTCTGTCTCTTCTTTTCGTGTGGTTACGCTGTGGATCGGCGACTATAGTGGCCGGCGGTAGATCGAGGGTGGGCAACGGTGAACGACGACGATACAATGGTCGGCGTCTCCCCAACCACGATCGGGGATGACGATGCCATTACCTGCTGCGATCGCTTCAGATCCGCTCTGATTTCTTCGGATCTATGTGATTTTTGGGTATTTCTTGATCCTCTAGATTTGATAGGATTTAATCATTGTGTGTTGTCTTGGGTTGATCAGTTTCTATGCTTGATTGAAGAGGCGTCGTTGCTTGGGTTAGATCTTTTCTTCCCCGGCGGTGGCCAAATTTTTTTGCCGACAGCAGTGAGGATTTAAAGCTGGTTGTGGGGTTGTCCTCTGTGGTTCTGGGTAGTGTCTAGGGTTTGGTGTGGTGTCCTGGGGATGGGTGGGGTAGGGGGGATAGGGCCTCGAGGGGGCTTGGGGTTTGGGCATGTGTGTCCGTTTGGTGGGGGGTGGGGAGGGGGGATAGGGCCTCGGGGGGGCTTGGGGGTTTGGGCGTGTGTGTTCGTTGGGTGGGGGGTGGGGGGGGTTGGGGCCCTGGGGGGTAATCAGGGTAATATGCTCTAGGGGTTTTTACGATTGGGGGATTGGGGAGTGTTTTAATATTCTGACATATTCCTGGTCTTGTTGTTTGCTGCCCGGCTTTTTTGTGGCCGTGTTTCTGGCGTGAAACTGCGGTGAAATTTTGTGAACAACGCAAGGCTGATTGCCTTGTGCTTTAAGTTGTGATTCCTTTGACCGTTGAGGACCCCTTCGATTATTCGTCCAGTTTCGGTTGACTTTCTCAGTGTAATTTTTGTGTTTCTAGATTTACTTTCACTACAAGAAATTGGGCTTTTAGCGACGAACTCGTCGCTAAAAACTTTTAGCGATGGACACCCCGTCGCTAAAAGTCCGTTGCCTATAACTCCGTTACTAAAAGTTTAGTGACGGAATTTTGAAATCCGTCGGTAAAATTTTTACTTTTATCGACGGAAATAATTACTTTTAGCGATGTGTTCAACAAGGAATTGGGCTTAGGGCCTGGGCTTCGAAAAATTCTAAAAGTCTTTCTGTTTGAATTTTTTTGTTTTTATTTCTCTCCCCCTTTTCCTCCAACGGATATATTTCCCCAAAATTCCACTTTTAGCAATATAAAGTTATGTGTTCAGATTTTATTAATAAAGATCACCAAGAAGTGTAAGAAAAGATTTAACATATAGCAAAAAATAAAATGAGAGACAAATAAATATATCTATACATACATACATACATATATATGAATATTACATATAATGAAATAAAATTTAGATTTGTCAAAATTTGAAAATTTGCCTAAAGATGAAATTTAAAATTGAATAACAAGAAAATTTTAAAAAAATTAAAATAAAAAGGGCCCGGGCCGGCCCAACTAGAAATTTAGGGCTTACCGCCTAGGATTTCTTATATTTTGCTTAAACAGAAATGACATTACTTTTAGCGACAAAAAATTCCGTCGCTAAAGGTATTTTTTTATATTTTTTAATTTCTAAATTTTTCAAAAAAAAAAGAATTAAAAAAGTTTTAGTAACAGAATTCCCGTCGCTAAAAGTCCGTCTCAAAAGACTTTAGCGACATTAATTCTGTTGCTAAAAGTCTCTAAAAACATTACATCGGATTTTTAGCGTCTAAATCCGTCGCTAAAAGTCTGTCTCTAAAAATATTTATTAATTTAAAAAAAACTTTTTGCAACAAAATTTCGTCGCTAAAATCCTTCAGTAAAATGAAAAAAGGCCATTTTTTTAATTTTTACAGTATTATTTTTTAAAATTTTAAATCTGTTTTAGACAATCAATCCTAATCAACTAATCAAACAACAATTCAATTCTTTAAACTAGCAACTAATCCAACAACATTTCAATCATAATCAACTAATCCAACAACAATTCAATCTAATCAACTAATCACATCATTCAAATCTCAACAAAAATATATATATAAGTTTCATCGAAATTTGAGGTAATCCTTTCAAGTTGCAGTTTTGAAAACTTCAGCCATAGCCATAAAACCAGATTGTGCAGCGAGTATAGCCAAACCAGCACCAACTACGCTAGCACTTTCACTCAAAGGGCTGCATGACAACACCAAAGCATTAGAACATTTGAAACTTTTGAATTGAACATGACATCTGAGGCTAACTAAAATGCAGCTTAAAAATGAAGTGTTCCTCCTGCAATAAGTTAACATCATTCCACAAAATTTTCAATCAACACCAACAACAACAGCATAACTTTGAACATTTTAAACTTTGAATTGAAGCGACATTCATAGAATTGTGGAGACATAATCTATTTTTGAGATTCCACTACACATGGTCTATATTTCCAGAAATATATTCAATGAGAAGACAATAAAATTAGTACATCTAAGAAAGTAACCAGTAGTAGAAATCTAGAAATGGGCCCTAGTTATGAAGTAAATAGACACGAAACGCAAAAAAAAAAAAGTAACTCAGAAATACTTGCGAGATCAAGACGGTCACATTAGTTTTACAACTCATAAACGTTATTCTAGAACTACATAGCAAAATTTCAGCATGATTTGATACTTGAGGTTGCCAGTTGGTGCAAAACATAATACTATACTTCCTGGTTATTTCTCCACAGAACTCTCAAAATTAATCAACTAAGTAATGTAGCTAAACAATAACGATAAACCAGTCCAAATTTGAGAATGTAGCAAACGATTGTACAATCACTCCGAAGAAGCCAAATGTCTATGAGGGCTAAAGTCCAAACCTATTAAATGGAGAAAGAAACCATAAAGACTGCACATTTCTAGTTACAGTAGCCAAGAATAGGAACACATAGGTCAAATGCAATGAAACGTAGAAAACAAACTGAAGGTGATAATTAAAACTAAAGAAACCAACAGATCCAACATACACACTAACCTCTCTATCCCAAATAGAAGTCAGAAGAACCATATATACCACTCTTTATCCCTCTTCTATCTTTTCTCCCTACACTTCCTCCCTGCTGCAGCAGTAAAGATCTCCAGAAATGTACACCATTAAAGCAAAACGACAGAAATTATGCTTTCAAGGAGCAATGTCTTCACCCGACTCAATTTAAAGGAAACAAACCAAATTTGTCATTTCTGCTACTACTAGTAAAATAGAAACATGATATTAATGAAAAATTTTAATTTACAGTTAGCATTTCTCAATTCAGTTTCCCAGATGTGGCGAAATTGTTGAAGACAGCTTGACTTGTGGTGTGAACTAATTGCCCCGCAAACTTAGCAAAAGACCCAAAAACTATCTTTAACTTAATCATATATCACAAAATTTAAAAAGAAATTCGAAAATTCCAAAGTTGGGTTATTAGAAGGAACTCAACATGTCTGATTGCAGCATCTTCTGAGTGGAACCTATATGTTTTGTAGAAGCAATTCTTGCTTCAAAAGGGTTGATTATGAACTATTCAAACATTTTGTTAGGAAATCTTTATACAGTAAGCGAAAAAGAAATAAATGCATTGATAATTACATATATCATGCTATAAACAATTTCATCTCTATTTCATCAATTTTACGGTCAAATAATGCTTACTAAAAAAAGTTAATTACCTGAAGCCTTCAGCCCAACTTGGGAAGGTTCTTTAAAACAAGTTAGTTACACAGAATCGTAAACCCAGCAGTCAACTTACAAATCATATTTGGGTGATGGCATAAACCACATACAAGCTTATGCTGCAACCAGAATAGCAAGAAAACTACTACTGGTATCTTACCTAAGGACAAGTTCATGTTTAGTTTGTGCTACTAATGTGCTATGGATAATGCTTCAAACCTGTACAAGAATTTACATGTGCATACAGAAAACTGGTGAAATGCAAGTATATTCCTCACACCGTTTTCAAGAGCACGGAAACACATATTACCATCATAGCGAAAGGCATTACATCTGATCAACAAGGTTTGAAAACGCAAACAACTCCCTTGTAAATTGCAAAAGAGAAATATCTGGTTGGTTCAATGAACGATTCAGGCATGATAGCAACAAATACTATGGATCTTAAGTGAAAGAATCAATAAAATTAAAATAAGAAGGAAGCATAAAAAATGCAGCCCCTTTCACCTTGAAGTGTACTGCTAAATCTATGCCTGCGATAATAAATAAATTGTGCACCAAATTTTTCCTGGGCCGGCAGCAGTGGAGATCGGCAGGGCAGAGGCGCGCAGGGCTGTAGCAGCGGGGGTACGTGGCTGTTGCACCGGCGGGGGTGTGACTAGCTGTGGCGCCAACAGGGCTGTGGCGACGGGGTTGGCATGGGGGTGGGCTGCTGCACCGGGGGGGTTGGAGGATTGTGGGCGGGGGAGAGAAGACCGAGAGACAGAAAATAGGGAGAGAAGACTGCAGCGGCGGGGAGGAAAGAATAGAACTAGGGTTTTTGTCCAATTAAGTACTAACTTTTAGTGACGGATTTTTGCCGTCATTAAAAATCCGTCGTTAAAAGTTATTAAAATTTTCAAATAAATTGACTTTTACCGACGGAATAAATCCGTCGGTAAAAATCCGTCACTAAAAATAATTTAAAAATTACTCTGCAAAAAAAAAGAAATTCAAAAAGAAAAAAATTCAAATTAGCGACGGATTTACCGTCTATAAAAGTCCGTGGGTAAATGTCCGTCGCAAAAGAGATTTATCGACGGAATTTTCTATCGGTAAATCTCTTTAGCAACGGATATTTATCGACGGACATATCCGTCGCTAAAGGTGATTTTAGCGACGAAAATTTGTCCGTCGCTAAAGGTGATTTTGGAGAAACTCCATTGATGAATCTTTTTACAGTTGATACCGCGGAAGATACTGAAACCAGTGGTGAAAACGAGAAGGTAGGTAACTAATCCCTTTAAGATGTAAGACACTAAAATGGCTCAGCTTCTTTCCCGCCTCGGACGAAAGGAAATTATGAAGCAAAGTAGAAATTTAAGACACTAAAGATGGCTCACCATTTTGCACATGCCATCTGTGCAACTCCTAGAACATGTGATAAAAGAAAAAAAAAGATAAATAACATCGTGGAATAAGGGAGTC
>JAVXUP010002927.1:0-97236 GCA_033070095.1 Escallonia herrerae | reverse complement strand
AACCTGGTCAAAGTGTATCTCCTTTCGAGCATACACAGACATCACCAATGCAGCGACATCAACACAGTCAAGCCGTCAAAAAAGGGGCTTGATCCTTCTAAGGGGGTCGGCCACCCCTTCGTCAAGGGGGTCGGCCACCCCTTCCTTAAGGGGGTCAGCCACTGTTTTTGTCTCGCAAAGATCACTCCTCAACACCGACATCACTCATCTCGCTCTCTACCATGCGCGCTCAACGCCAATGATCACATGACGCGCCCCACCCACTATGGGCAATCGTCACGACGGTAGCTTACTATCCCAAGTATTGCTCCGCGACAGTCGTCGCCGCACCCTTGCGCGACGCTGATGATACGTGCCCCCGGCACTAAGTATTGCTTCGCGACAGTCGTCACCGCGCCCTTGCACCACGCTGATGATACGTGCCCCCGACACAAAGTATTGCTTCGCGACAATCGTCGCCGCGCCCTTGCGCCACACTGATGATACGTGCCCCTGGCACCAAGTAAACCTCCGTGACAGTCGTCGTCGTGCCCATGCACCACAACCATATTACGGGTCTCTGGGCATCACACATGTTCACCACACCATGCTCCCCCGCCATGGACGTGGAACATGCTTCGACCCACTCTCCAGAGTGTGCAACATTCCGGGGGCTCAGCTCGTAGTGCTCCAGCACAAGGACGCCTCCCTGCGGCATGGGCTTAGCGCCATTGCTGCTCAATCAAACGGCAGGACGGGTGTCGTACCGTCGTCGGCTCAATCAAACTGCGGCATAGGCTGAGCGCCATCACGGGCTTAGCGCCATCGCCGGCTCAATCAAACTACGGGACGGGTTGTATGCCGTCGTCGGCTCAATCAAACTGCGGCATGGGCTGAGCGCCCTCACGGGCTTAGCGCCATCGCCGGCTCAAGCACTACGGGATGGGCTGTATGCCGTCGCTGGCTCAATCACTGCGGGACGGGCTTTGTGCCATCGCCGGCTCAATCAAACTGCGGCATGGGCTTAGCGCCATCACGGGCTTAGCATCATCGCTGGCTCAATGACCAGGGGCTCTGACCCTCGCAGCAGGATGGGCTCTAGCCATATCGTTTATGCGTGCGGCGTCCGCTCGGGTTGCCCCTTCGCGCACACCACACAAAGGAGGCTATGTTCATACCCTATTCTGGTCAGACCAGCAAGGCCCGCTAGGGGACCCACGTTGTGCGACACATCACCCAGTCGACGGTCAGTTATTCAACGCTCAGAGGCCGGTCAAAGCATAAGAAAATCAAGTCACGTGCTTTTTCCCTTTGAGAAGTAACCTTGGTATGCCTTCCTCCCCTCCCCCCCGAGTGGGTCGGCCACCCAAAGAGAGTCAGCCACCCTAGGGAGTTGGCCACCTACCTTGACGACCGACGTATGTCACCCATGGTCACGCGCCGTAGTCGTAGCGACCTTCGTCGCCCGCGTCCGCGCTCTAACTCCGCAACTCTCGTTGCCCGCACTCCAACTCCGCCACTCTCATCGCTCGCACGCCATCTCCGCGACCTTCATCGCCCGCGTCCGCACGACAGCTCCACGATTCCCGTCGCCGGCACACCTTCGCCGCGACCTTCGTCGCCGCGCCCATGTGCCACTTCCATGACATGTGCCCCCACACCAAGTATTGTTCCGCGACGGTTGTCGCCGTGCCCATGCGCCACAATCATGTCCCAGGCCTCTGGGCATCACACTTATTCACCACACCATGCGCCCCCACCATGGACGTGGAACATGCTTCGACCCACTCTCCGAAGTGTGCGGCATTCTAGGGGCTCCGCTCATAGTGCTCCGGCACGAGGACCCCTCACCGCGGCATGGGCTTATCACCATCACGGGCTTAGCGCCATCGCCAGGTCAATCACCGGGGGCTCTGGCCCTCGCAGTAGGATGGGCTCGCAACCCTGGAGCCATCATCGGCACAACCTTAAAGCCACCAACATTACACTTGCAGGGAGCTCCGACGCAAAGACTTCACCGCAACGGACTCTAAGCACCAAGCGGCGACCATGACCACTCATGTTACTCATGTCACTGTTGATCGTCGACACCACCAGAGCGATGACCCACTGGTCACTCCAGGACGAGAGCAGGTCCTTAGAGGGCATCGCGCCTAGTCCGCCTGGCAGTTGGCTACAGAGGCAACCCTCACCGCTGTCAGGTTCTCTGCGCATCTCTTGACGCACCTCGTGGGATTCAGTAAGGGCTTGGACTGAAGGCTGGGGCAACGTGCTACTCTGACCATGCTACTGCGGCATGATCAGTCTCCTCAGACATGCAGAGAGATGCTGCAAGGGCAGGGTAGCACAAACTTAAGGACCGGCAGTCCCAACGGAGAATCAGTGCTTTGGCCCCTCCTGGCGACATGTCATTCCCAGGGGGTGACACATGTCAACTTATGACACATGCACATTTTTTCCTATAAATAGTGGACTTTGGAGCTTTTTCAAAGATCTTTCTCTCATTTGAACTTTTTACTTTCTCTTTCTAAAAAGACATTCTCTTTGGAATTCTAGTGAGAGAAACACACTTAGACTCCCGTCTCCGAACCCTCGACGCTGCATCCTTGACACGGACCGTTGACTGTCGGCCCTGTTCGTCGTCGTCCTGCCTGGGCGGCGCTGCCAGCCCTCGCGACCTGTCTGGGGAGCCTTGCTCTCAGCCCTTACTCCGTCCTTACTGTCTCCCGCTTTGTCTACCTGGAAGCTGACTCAGACTGCATCCTTTGTGGCACCTCCACGTAGCATCGAACCCTTTTCCGCATCAACATAGTTCTGTTCTATTTCTGTCTTCTATGGTTCCTCTTTCTAGAATGTGACTATTGTTTCTTATCATAGACTAGAAATTTCCAGGTGTTTGATGTTTTAACAGTTTTAATTTTATCTATAGTAATATTTTCTAATTTCTTAAATAAGTCATCTATATCTAAACTAGCTATTTGTATATTTAGGTCTGACCCTGAGTTTCCAGGTGTTTGATGTTTTAATACTTTTAGGTTTATCTATAGTAATATTTTCTAATTTCTTACATAAGTCTTGTTAAAACATCAAATACGTGGAACTTACTTTTAAAAGTTTCTAGTATATACATAGAATGTTTTAACAGAGTCCATGTTTTTAAAAAAACAATAATTTGTTAAAAACATAGAATGTCTTCAAGTATATTTAGGTCTAACCTGTTGTTAAAAAACATTCTATGCTTTAAAAAACAAGAATTTGTTTTTTTTTTTTAAAGTTTTTTTAACAACAAGAATTTGTTAAAAAAATCTATGTTTTTTAAAAACATAGAATGTCTTCAAGCATAATTGAACATAGAAACTTTAGATGAATGCCTAAAACTCTTGTTATGCATATATATATATATGTGTGTGTGTGTGTGTGTGTACACACACACACACATATATATGTATGTATGTATGTATGTATATATATATATATATATATAAATTACCAATGCTAGCACATGCATAATACATCATCTGCATATGGTTTGCATACATAGATATGTATGTATGTATCTATACATACATATGTATGTATGTATGTATGTATGTATATATATATATATATATATATATATATATATATATATATGTATATATATGGGAGCTGATCCCTTGATAGCGCTAGCAAAATGGGGTATTTGCTAGCGCGATCTGGACCATCCATCCTGAAAGATGGACGACCCAGATCGCGCCTTTTTTTAAAACTGTCAGTAGTCCGCGACACTGTGTCGCGGACGACTTATTTTATCTTTTTGCCCTTCCACGCCGTCTGCGATACTGTGTAGAGGACCAGTGAGGGGCCCTGACAAAAAGTCGTCCGCCACACTGTGTGGCGGACAACCTCTAGGCTAACACATGTCAGTACCTGTCTCGTCAGTCCTTGTCCTTATATGTCATGTCAACAGTTGGAAGTACACAATGGCGGCCAATATATATTGTCCGCGATATAGTATAGCGGACGGATAATATATATACAAAAAACCCCTAACTACGACACTCTTCTCCATTCTTCCTACTCACAAATATTCCCAGCGGCTTTGGCAAGTAGATCTGCACAATTTCTTCTTAAGAGCAGCTTTAATACCCTAATAGATCACGTAAGTTCACAAAATCAATCCTTTACATGTTCGTAATCCATAGTTGTGATGAATATTGCGTTTTATGCGTGGCTTTGATTATGCATTGAGCATGTGCTAGCGATGATGAGGATTTATATGTATGTATAAGTTCATGTGCTAGCGTTTGCAAAATCCGATTCCATATATGTATATATCTATTATATATGCATGTATAAGTTCATGTGCTAGCGTCGTATTTTTTTTGAGCGATTGTCAAAATCCAAACCGTAAAATCCAAACTAAGAAAGTTTTTCCCTAATTTCAGTTGCCAAAAATGGAATTTAACCCTGGACCAGAAGATCCATCTGTGTTATACGACCAAGCCAACCATATCAGTACGCTCATATGGGATGGTGGAGTAAGATACATTATTTATCAAACTTTCTTATTCTTACGAACGTTATATACCGTTTGTTTTGCTTAAATTGTATTTATTAATTCATAGGAAAGAGAACTTCTTACCACCGTAGAAGTATCTCACGAGCTCACATCATGGAATTTGAACAAGTCCCAGAAAAAGATACTGCGTGGAATTGGGTTTGGGATTTTTACGCATGGGCAGATCTTTCAACAGCTTGACCGGGCCTGGATGGGTGCCCTTGTTAAGTGGTGGAGAAGTGAAACGAACACGTTTCACTTCCCGCTCGAAGAGATGACAATTACCCTAGAAGATGTAGGGTTCATCTTAGGGTTGCCGGTGATGGGGCGGCCAGTAATTGCTCCTCCGTCGGAAGCAATGAATAAGAGAACCGCTAGGGACTTCTTCACTTTGATACCCCAGGATCAATTTAGCACTGGCGGTATAAAGTTGAAGTGGTTGGTAGATACCTACGGGGTTTTGCCGGAAAACTATACGGGCCATGAGCTTGTGCTGTACACAAAGGCCTTCCTCTTATGGGTGATGGGGGCAATTTTATTACCAACGACATCGAAGAATACGGTCAGCGTGAAATATTTACCGTTGTTGGGTAACCTGTCGGAGGTTGGGGATTATGCCTGGGGTGCAGCAGTTCTTTCGTATCTGTACCGAGCATTACACAAGGCAACGAGACCCGATGCCAAAGCCATATGTGCATGTCTCTCGTTATTGCTGGTATATCATATAAATCCTTTCTTCGTTATTTTTTCTTTTTTTTGCTGAATCGATGATATAAATATAATTTTTGGATGTTCTCAGGTGTGGTCTTATGAACAACTTCCTCCCGGTGCACCAACGCGTAGGGATGGAACCGATAAAGTGTGGCCTCGGTTGTGTGCTTGGGAGTACAGCCGGAGGGTTACCCATTACCAGAGGAGAGTCGATCCCCATCACAACATTACGTACTATTGAGGGGAGTTCGACCGTCTATCTCCGGGCCAAATGCGTTGGGCACCGTACATACGTTTGGCACGACGGGTGGGAGAGTTGTTCGTCTTCACGCTCTCCGGGTTGCAGCGCACACCCCTAATCCACTTCGAGGTCACAGAGTGGCAGCTGCCAGACCGAGCAATGCGCCATTTTGAGTTGGAGCAGGGTTTGGCAGTCAATGCCCCAGATATCAGGGTTAACAAGAACCCACCCAATGTCGGACGGTTTAGCAAGGCCAATGCGCACGAATTGTGCACGGTCGAAATACAACTTTGGAGTTCTTGGCAGGACACACTGGCGGCCATCGTCTCGGAGCCTGACCCTGTTATCAGCATCGAACAGTACAATGAGTGGTACTACCGCATCACTCGGAGGAGAGTAGCCCCAGTAAACTTTGAATGTGGGGAGAGGTATGCGCCTAGGGGTCAGATCGATGAGCGTATGGCATACAATCTCGTAAGTTGCCCAACAAGTCTGGCTTGTCTTGAATTTGATGAATATAAATGTCCGATTGAAGTTACTTATTTTTTATCTCTTTGGATGTAAGTTAATGCCTCGCTGGCATTCTTCTAGAAGTTGAGTGAGCGGAAGGATATGGTGAGCGCAATGGGCGAGGATCTTTGCCAACAGGCTACTGCATTGGCTTCAGGCTGCGGGAATTTTTTGCGCCAAGCATCGGGACAGTCTTCGATCATCAGCCCGGATATTAGTTATACGGGCGTCAGCCAGGGATACGGTGATCCCTCCGGACAGGCTTCAGGGGTGAGCCAGGGAGTTGGTGGTCCCTTTGTAACGGGGATGAGAGAGGCTCAAGCGTCGTGGAACAATTACAGTGGCCCCTCCTTCAATCCCCTCTATCAGAGTCAAGCCATGCAAGACTGGCATTTTGCCGAGGCACTGCCCATTGTCCCGTGGGCGGGACCAGTTGGCACCCCCGGAGGGCAATATCCCCTGTTTGACCTCCCCGAGGAGCAATATCAGCAAGTGAAAGAAATGACCAGAGAGCAATATCAGGCCAAACCAAGAATTGGGGGCCAATACCCTTAATCTTGCCCCCCAGCGGAGGGCAAGATTTGCCGGTTGACCCCTGAGGGCAATATCCAAAAGGGCATCCAGCCAGGCCCCTAAAGCCTCATAAACACGAGCTAATTTGAGGCCGTTATTTTAGCGACCCCCCCCCCAAGATGGACAAAACTATGACGTGGATCACCCGGGGGGCTTGGATTACAATGCCTCGTGGACAGAATTGGCCTCGTTGGCGCCGGGAGCTTGGTTAGACAGCGGTGTCATCTCGTACTACGCGTAAATTCTGAGGTAAAGGGGTCAGGAGCATCCAAACATCGGTCCGCACATTTTTATCTTGGACGCTTTTTTTCCTCATATCCTAATCCAATAGTGGAACGACTGGTGCAAATCAAGGAAGGGGAGAGGCCTGGCCCAGTGGAGACCGTCCGCTAACCTACAAGCCTATCTTGGGCGGGATAGTCCAGCGAGTGCAAGTGTTGCCGACGTGTTTCTAATCCCATTTTTAGAGAATGCCCACTGGTACTTGGTTTGCTAAGAACCAGTAGAGAGGATGGTATCACTCCTCGACAGTCATCCTGGTTGTAGACTTTATGGGATATGTAACCCAGGTCTGGGAATTTAAGATGGATATTATTATCAAGTTGATATTAGTTGCTATCTTCTACCTTTATTAGATTATTATTTAGGGTCGTTGGTAAGAATAAATAGTTCGTGAAGTGGCCTGGCCCTCGGGGTTTGCAAGAAGACCATTAATGAAGTGTTGGGTACTATCGAGTAGCGAATAAAGTTTTTGCCTCAGTTGGGGCATTCCTGATCAGATTTTACACTAATTGTCAATTTTGCCTTTTAAATGATACATAGCTAAAAGGGATTAGCCTGGTTAGGATGCAAGTGTTTTTAGCTTAAATGTAAATATCCTAGTTTTAGGATTCTTCAATTGAAGAGATGCTCCCCTCCCAAAACCTCGCACGCACTCCACTCCCCCCCAAAAACCCACTATATTAGTGACACTTCCATTTCTGAACCTCACACCAGCTCCAATTCACACCCACGCTCCTTGCAGCTAAGGTAAATATAAGGACCTTTACTTAAAAAAAATGTGTCCAATGGAAACACAAACTTCTCCTTAACAAGGATACCACATTCCACAACATTATAAATTGCAACTGATGAACAGACAAAGCCCCTAAAATATCTTCACAGAAGGAATCTTAGGATGTTGGAGCAAACCTTACTTGATAGACATCCGAGCTTCAAATGATTTACCGAGTCATACATGCTGTCAAGTTACATTCGCTTTTTCTTATGGGTGCCCTGGAATTGGAATTGTTTATCTAATATATCTCCAATTGGAGGATGTAGAATGTTCCAAAAAACATTTAAGATATGAATTGCATCTTCATTTTTAATGGATAATGCATATGATCTTCGATTTCAACCATATATTACGTCCCATCAGGTTAGACATTATCAGATTAGTTATTCATGCACTGCTCGATCATTTGGATTTCTTTTGTTTCATACATTAGACGGGAAATCATTAAATGTAATCGGTTTAGGGAGCCCAAAATTTCATGGTAAACTTTAACATCTGAAGGTATTTTTAAAACTTCTGAAAGAGAGTAACCAGAATAAGCAGACTCACTTGTCAATCTTCTAACTGCAAACTCCTCATGCCCCTGCCGCAGTTGGGCCTCCTTCATATGTCTAGTCGGGAACCAGGCAACACATTACATTATAATTATCAAAGTCAACAAAGACCACCTTCTCGAAGCTTATACACATTTTGTTTGCTTTGATAAGTTTACTCGGGAAAAAACCGCCATGTGGACAACCAGATACAGAATAGAAGAACATCAGCCATCCATGTACAGCAAGAAACTGTCCTCCGAGACCTCGACACAGGTCTCCTTGGAACAGAAAATGCCCAAGACGCAGAAAATTCGGGAAGACAATCAAAAGCCTAACCAAGGACATCTCCACCCCTGCGAAGGATCTCCTATTCCTTTGCTTCCATAAGCACCAAAAAAGAAAAAGGAGTATCAAACCCCACAAGTCCGTCGCCCTTTTCTGTCCACCACTGAGCACGGCATCACCAGCTAACACCTTTCAGGTAAACCACCAAATTCCATCAGACTAGCATTGACTTTCGTGGAAGCCTCCGAAACACAAAATGGAAAATAACCGTATGAGGTGCCAAGAACTTCCAAATCACTTTCCAAAGGAATGATACAGCACCAGTGACCAACAGGATGGAGTTAAAAGAACGCACAAAAAAGCATCCCTCTGCATCCCCCGTAAAAAGAACTGTCCTACTCCCATCTCCTTACCCCTGCAGAATAAAGAAGAGCCATGAGAACTCACACAGGCACCAGTTCCTAATCTTGGAAGTTGTGCCTGCCTCATTAATCCAAGTACTCTCCCACCAGCACCACCTTGTTCCCCAGCTCAATCTAAACAAATCAAGTAAAACTTTCCAAAGCTTGTCCTTGTGCACCAGTGATCCTACCAAAACTGCACCTGAGCTCCAACAAACCCCCCCCCCCCCCCCCCCCAAAAAAAAAAAAAACTTCAGTGCAAGGGTGACTCACAATAAAATACCAGCCTTCACCCGTAACAGTCCATAAGCTTGAACTGTAGGGCCTTCGAATCTCTTTGGAGGACCAAAATCACTATTGACTTCCAAACTTTTTCACCACCAATCACCTCCACAAAGGTTCCCTCTTGAGCATATATATACATATCCTTTGTTCACCAAAAAGGGCCTTGTTTCAAGATATAGCGTGAATGAACATATTATGTAATCTAGTGGTTTGAATGAAAGTAAATCATTAACACGTTTCTTATTCTAAGACCCCCCAGAATCTACTGGCAAGTAAACAGTGTTACTTCCTCTGCTAAACCTCCCAGAGAAAGAGGCACTGCAGTTCCTCCAATCTCTTAGCAAGTCTAACTGGCATCACCAACAGGGACACAGAATACGTGGCAAGGTGACACACGGTGGCCCTTGATGGCACAAGGAAACCGTGTGTGGCACTCGACTTGCCGCTCGCAAGAAGAGTCCGCCAACCAATCTCAACAATTTATAGCAAGCAGTGCATCAACATCGCATAAAACAGTGCACAAAGAGTAAATTTCAACACGAGGGCAAAACGGTCACAAATATCTTCATTACTTCAATAGCATCATTACAACTTACAAAAGGCTTTGTTTGCATCCACAGTGTGCAATCTAGCTAGAACGGCAAGCTAAAACAAAGCAAGGGACTCTCGGGTATGGGTGTGCATGACTCCCATATAGTACCATTAGGAGGTAAAACTAAAGTGACAGTAGTAGACGTAACTATGTGCGAGGAGTCATAGTGCCCCTTTTTAGAGAAATACAACTCGAAATGACTTGAAATTTTACAGGGAAACTTAAATATATACAACGGTGGTCTCCACCAAAATTGAGCAAAAACGCACGCCTGGATCTTTAGATCTTCACTGTTGGCTTTTGACGTGCGCGGGCACTGCAATTGGGCGCGCGGGCGCTGTGCTTGACGGGCGCATGGGCGCGAGACTTGATGAACTTGTGAGGGCGCATGGGCGCCTGTTGGAAGGGCGCGGGGGCGCAGTGCTAGGCGGGTGCAAGGGGCAGCCCGTGACATTCTCCGCCACTAGAGCTGTTGACGCCCTCGTCAACTTCTGCATGTGGTAGGCTTCAATCTTGTCGGCGTAGGCTGATAAGTCTGCTGCTCGTTCCCAAGTGTTTTCTTCATCCATTTGTCCCTGCCACTTGACTAGGTACTCCTGATGGCGTTTGCGGGAAGCTATAATCACTCTATCATTCAAAATAGCTTCGGCAACTCGTTTTCCTGCTGCTTTGGGTTTGAGTCCTTGTCTCTTGATTTGGCCCCTGGAGGGGTCGGCTGTGTCTTCATAGAATGGCTTCAACATGCTGACGTGAAAGACGGGATGGAGCTGGCGGCTCCACCAATGAGGCGGATCAACTTTGTAAGCCATCTTGCCTATCTTCTTCACTATAGTCAGGGGTCCCTCATATTTCTGCAAAAGACGAGAGTCTCTTCCCCTTAGAAATTTGCGATCCTGTTGCAGCAGCTTAACCATAACTTTGTCGCCCACGTTAAACTCTTGAGATCTCCTGTTCTTGTCAGCGTGTTTCTTCATTCTTCTGGCTGCTTTCTCAAGGTAGGAGTGAGCTAGATCTATATTCTGCCTCCATTCTTCACTGAAGCTTATGGCCCTTGGGGATTTCCCGGCATTGGGGACGTTTACCGTGTGGGGTAGTAACGGTTGTTGTCCATTTACAATCTCAAAAGCACTCTTCCCTGTCGAAGAGCTTTTGCGTGAGTTGAAACACAGCTGGGCAACATCCAGTAGCTTGACCCAATTTTTCTGTGTTGCACTGACAAAATGGCGGAGGTACTCTTCTAACATGGAATTGAACCGCTCCGTCTGACCGTCTGATTCTGGATGATAACTTGAACTCATCGAAAGTTGGGATCCGAATAACTTAAAGAGTTCAGTCCAAAAGTTTCCAGTGAAGCGGGAGTCCCGATCACTGACAATGTCTTGAGGCATTCCCCAATACTTCACCACATACTTAAAGAAAAGTTGCGCTGTGTCTTCGGCTGAGCAATACTTGGGTGTTGCGATAAAGCTCGCATACTTGCTAAACCGATCAACGACAACAAGAATTGTGCCTAAGTCTTCAACCTTCGGCAGACCAGTGATGAAATCCAATGACACACTCTCCCACGGTCTCTTGGGGACCTGCAGCGGCTGTAGTAACCCTGCCTTCTTCTTACGCTCCACCTTGTCCTGCTGACAAGTAAGGCATGTTTTCACATACTCTTGCACTTCATCCCCCATTTGGGGCCAGTAGTAACCTTGTTGAAGGAGAGCTAATGTTCTTTCTCCTCCGGCATGGCCTGCCCAAAGGGTGTCATGACATTCTCGAATCAATGTTCGTCTCAGATCATCGACTCGGGGAACGTACCCGTCTTCCTTTGGTCATCAGCAAACCATCTTCTTGCCAAAACTGTCGAGTTTTACCGCTCTCGATCAGTTTCAGTAGTTGTTGGGCAACCGGATCCCTGGTAAGGGCCTTCTTGATCTTCTTTCCGATGTTGATGGCAACTCGGCTATCTGCTCTAACAATAGCATTCATGGCCATCAATGCTACCTGATCTAGTTCGGCTCTCCTGCTGAGGGCGTCTGCTACGCTGTTGGTTGAGCCTGTCCTGTACTCGAGCATGAAGTTGAATTCTGCCAAAAGTTCCTGCCACCTGGCCTGTTTCGAAGTGAGCTTAGATTGACTCAAGAAGTGGCTCACTGCAGTGTTGTCCGTCCGCACTATGAAGCTAGAACCAAGCAGGTAGTGCCTCCAAATTCTGAGACAGTGTACTACCGCGAGCAACTCTTTCTCATGAGTGGTGTAGCGACGTTCTGCTTCGTTGAGCTTCCTACTCTCATATGCCACCGGGTGGCCTTCTTGCATTAGAACCCCTCATAGTGCAAAGTCAGAAGCATCTGTATGAACTTCAAAGGACTTCGACACATCAGGGAGAGCAAGTACCGGATCTTCAGACATAGCCTGCTTCATAGCCGAGAAGGCCGATTGACACTCCTTGGACCATTCCCAAACATTGCTCTTCTTCAAAAGTTCGGTTAGGGGATGGGCCATTCTCGAATAATCTCGGACAAACTTCCTATAATAGTTGGTCAATCCAAGGAAAGATCTCAGTTCTGAAACATTCGTTGGCGGCTGCCACTCCTGTATCACTTGAACTTTACCTGAGTCCATCCTTATCTGACCCTGTTCTATCACATGGCCCAAGAATTTAATCTTGGTCTGGGCAAAAGTGCATTTCGACAGCTTCACGTATAACTCGTGCTCCCTCAGTCGGGCAAGCACCTTCCTCAAGTGCTTCAGATGCTCGTCCAAGCTGGAACTGTAGATCACAATATCATCGAGATACACCACTACAAAATCGTCAATGTAGTCCCGCAAAACTTGATTCATCAAGGTGCAAAATGTGGCCGGGGCGTTGGTCAAGCCGAACGGCATGACCAGGAACTCATACGCCCCGTATCTGGTGACACAAGTTGTCTTCGCCTCGTCACCTTCGGCAATTCGGACCTGCCAATACCCAGACTTCAAGTCCAACTTGGTAAACACTCTCGCCCTACTAAGCTGATCAAAACAGTCGGCGACTAAAGGAATAGGATACTTGTTCCGAATAGTCACCTTGTTTAGCGCCCTGTAGTCCACACACATCCGCAAAGAACCATCTTGTTTCTTCTGGAAGAGGACTGGTGCACCATAAGGCGACTTCGCGGGAGTGATCAAACCCGCATCTAGCAACTCCGTCAATTGTTTTCTGAGTTCAGCAAGTTCTGGTTGTGACATCCGATACGGAGCTCGGGCGGGTGGCTTCGTGCCTGGCACGAGCTCTATCTCATGGTCAATTGCCCTTCTAGGCGGCAATTTCTTCGGCAATTCATCAGGCATCACATCTTCAAAGTCGTTTAATATCACTTTAACTTCTTTCGGTAGTGGTCCCGATACTTCTTCAATTTCGTCCCACCGTAGCATGGCAAGGTAGGTTGTTTCATCCCGTTTTAATCCCCTTTTCAACTGGAGGGCTGAGATAGAACGCTCTCCCGCCCTAGAAGATATAGTTGGGATGACACATGGTTTATTCCCAAGCATGACTAGCGAGTTGGTACATGGCATCACTGTGGTCTTCGTGTCACGCAGAAACTCCAACCCAAGGATCAGTTTAAAGTCGTCCATGATGACTACTGAAAAGTTGGTCCTTCCTTCGTATGGGCCAATCTTGATCAAAACAGATCTCGCTATCCCCGCTACTGGCTGTGCGGCGGAGTTGATAGCCTTCACCCGTCCGCACCCTTTTTCTAGAGTTAGACCCAGTCTTTCCACTTCGGTGCTAGAAATGTAATTATGGGTAGCTCCTGTGTCCACCATGGCCCTGATGGCCTTCCCGTTAACCTTGATGTCCACATACATCAAGCCTTTTCCTGGTACATCACCCTTTTTCTTTGGCGGCATGTCTTTAGGCTCTTCTCCAGTCGAGCTCTTTTTGGGGTTCCCAACCTGTGTTGTCACCGCATTACACCACTGAGGAAAGGCCCCGACGGCATCTTCCTCTTCATAATCTTGTGTGTCTGTTTGCTCATCTGTTGGTGGGTGCCTTGGTCGAGAGCCAGATTGTTCCCCACGTTGCACCTGCCCAATGTTGTCAAAGAAGGCATTCATCATCTGTCGCTGCGGACAGTTAGCGATCACGTGCGGTCCTTGGCACAAGAAGCAACCCCTGAAAGGAGGTTTCTTCACTTCTCCACTGGTGCTAGCGTCAGGCTTGGCTTTGAACCCAACTCCACTCTTCTGTTGGGTAGAAGAGTTTGACGCCCAACTGCTTTTACTGCCCCAGCTTTGGTTTGGCATTGGACCCCCTGGCTTCTTGCCACCAATACCTCTGCTTGGATTTCCTCTCTGAGGGGGTCTCTGTGGCTCAGAGTTGTAATCTGAAAGGCTCTCGGCAGCGATGATGGCTTCATTAAGGTTGTTCACCCGACGTCTATTAAGCTCGGTACGAGCCCATGGTTTTAACCCTTCCATGAAGAAGAAGAGTCTGTCGACTGCGGACATGTCACTGATGTCCAACATCAAGGCAGAAAATGCCTGGCAATACTCCCGGACCGATCCGGTGTGCTTGCATTCCAGCAACGCTTTTCTCGCGTTGAATGCGGTGTTTTCTGGGAAAAACTGACTCTTTAGCTCACGTTTGAGTATCTCCCATGTGTTTATGACGCAAGACCCATCTTCGATCTCTGCTTACTTCTTACGCCACCATAACTTGGCATCTCCAACCAAGTACATGGCAGCCATCGACACCTTTGTCGCTTCCGAGTCTACTCTGATGGCTCGAAAGTATTGTTCTACATCGAAAAGGAAATTTTCTAATTCCTTGGCGTCACGGGCTCCCCCGTAACTCTTGGGCTCTGGCACTCGGGGCCTCGACGAGTGCTCCGCACCCCCAGCGGGTGTGTTAACCACTGCACGACTAAGAAGCTCCACTCGATCCTGGAGTTCTTGAAATTTAGACTCCCAGTCTATACCTCCACTGTGCCGTGCATGGTGTTCCACTCGATCTTGAAGCTCCTGAAACTTCCCCTCCCATTCCATGCTCTCAGCATATCGGGTATTATCAGTGGCTTCAAGATTCACTTCCAACGCGTCAAGGCGAAGGGAGAATTGCTTCAGGATGCCTGGAGCATCCTGGTCACTCTTGAACATGTCATGTATCTGTGCTTCCAAAGCATCGATTCTCTCTTTCGTGTTGGCCATAGTTTTTCTCAACAAACTATCCCACAATATTTTCTTAGCTGAAGCCACGGTCTCTTGGACAACCGCGGCTCTGATACCACCTGACACACGGTGGCCCTTGATGGCACAAGGAAACCGTGTGTGGCACTCGACTTGCCGCTCGCAAGAAGAGTCCGCCAACCAATCTCAACAATTTATAGCAAGCAGTGCATCAACATCGCATAAAACAGTGCACAAAGAGTAAATTTCAACACGAGGGCAAAACGGTCACAAATATCTTCATTACTTCAATAGCATCATTACAACTTACAAAAGGCTTTGTTTGCATCCACAGTGTGCAATCTAGCTAGAACGGCAAGCTAAAACAAAGCAAGGGACTCTCGGGTATGGGTGTGCATGACTCCCATATAGTACCATTAGGAGGTAAAACTAAAGTGACAGTAGTAGACGTAACTATGTGCGAGGAGTCATAGTGCCCCTTTTTAGAGAAATACAACTCGAAATGACTTGAAATTTTACAGGGAAACTTAAATATATACAACGGTGGTCTCCACCAAAATTGAGCAAAAACGCACGCCTGGATCTTTAGATCTTCACTGTTGGCTTTTGACGTGCGCGGGCACTGCAATTGGGCGCGCGGGCGCTGTGCTTGACGGGCGCATGGGCGCGAGACTTGATGAACTTGTGAGGGCGCATGGGCGCCTGTTGGAAGGGCGCGGGGGCGCTGAGCTGGATGGGCGCGGGGGCGCAGTGCTAGGCGGGTGCAAGGGGCAGCCCGTGACACAAGGCTAAGAGAGTGCTTTTGGTAAGGTGAGTCCCCATGTTTAGAACGATATTGCCTCTTCTACCTAGCCAACCTTTGAAACTGCTCTACCATCTCAATGGAGGCCCCCAAAGAGAACCTCCTATAGGGCACCCAAAAGAAGGGGCAAGATTAGCCACATTTGGAACTGCTCCTACTGCAACCAATTCAATCTTTGCCGCATTAATGTTCAGCCCAGAGCTAGCTTGAAGAAAGAGGAGAACCAAATAGAGATAGCACAACTGAGAGTCCTTCGCCTCGCAAAACAAGATGGTGTCATCTGCAAACAGCAACAAGCATCATCATTGCATTAATATCCCTTAAGATTTCAACCATCTGCTGCATCTAAAATTTTGCTAAGAGCCTTCATAACTATAAAAAATAAGAAAGGAGAAAGAGAATTGCCTTGCCGCGATCCCAGGGAAGAAGCAAACTAGTAAGAGGAGAGCCATCGACCGTAGTAGAATACTTGGCCGCTAATGCAAAAATCCACCCACTATTCATTGTTCTTCTCTTAACCCCAATTTCACCCTTGCCCCAGAGAAACAAGAAATATAGGGGCGATTCCCCACACTTTGAACCAGGATGAATGCAGTTAAACAGTCAGAGTACATTCTCTGGCAGAAATACTTTATTATGCACAACTAACTTGCATTATACATGAAAGCCTAACAGGACTTTATTTAATAACCTAGACCAGATAAACCCTTCTCTAACTATCACTTTCTAAATTCAAGATAATTTTAATATAATATCCATAAAAGTTCCGAGAGGTAAGAATATCCAAAGTAGCAAAGTTACTGAAATTATCATCACTAAAATGAGCCAAGCAATCATGTCAGTATCACCACATATGCCAAATCACAGAATGATCAAGTTGATATCACCAGGCAATCTCGAAACAATATGAAAACTAAATCATCTCGAACCAGATCTTATTGCACTCTTATAAATCAACAGGGATCCATTTTCTCACATATAGCAACTTCCCATTTGGGTGTCATAAACGAAACTCACCCATGGACTTGGAAACTACCCAGTAACATCAACCTTGAACTTGCCCTCAACACATAGACGAGACGGATCTGAATGCTGCAAACTTGCACAACTAGAGAACAAAAGAAATTCTGACCCCATCATCTTAGACATGAACAGTCACCAAAAATGTCCAATTACTCCAATAATCACGTCATAAATTTGTACATAACGAACAAATCCATCCATGGTAATAACCTATCATACCATGAGAGGCCATGGCCCCGTTACTCTCCATCTCTTCCCCCCAAGTTGCAGTCTATACAGCTTGAAATACAAAGTCCAAAAATAGCCATACACATCTTTAAGCAGCAGCATTCAAGCAACACCTAACACGATTAGAGAAGACTTCACCAACCAGTCAAAAACATTTACCGCAGTTAGCACATCATCTGCTGGCCCAAGCCCAAGGGACTGCTAATGCGACATATCATCTTCACAACTCGCAAGCACGTACCCAATATGATCCAAAAACGGAAAAGGAACACCACTGCACCAAACACATCATGCATCTTCTGCATTTGTAGACCAGAGAACAGCCAGCTTACCAAGCAAAGGTCAAAGACAAGTTTGTACTTTTAAAAATGTGCCCAGCACGCAGAAACCATTTAAATCAGATGTACGAAGGGAGCATGAAATCCACATTCAAGGTTGATTTTGGAATATGATCAAATTCCACTCAAGCATGGGCCCGACTGACGGTAAACAGTCAAACCACCTCACTTTCGTACCAGCCAAATTCAATATCTGCACGAACAGATTATATCAATCACTGCCATGTACGAAACCTCCACCAGAACAGCAACTCAAGCAAGCATCATTGTCAATCTATAATCCATCACCTTCTCTTACAACCTATTAAGTTCCCAGTTGCTATAAAAGCTTAAGCTGTTAGAGAGTGTGCCCAACAGTGTACATCACGTGCAAGCCCTCGATTGCACGATGAAGGTGTACCTTCACCAAGTGCACAAACAAGCGAGTGCATAGAGCACTGGCATAAAGGGGGACCAAATGCAAGTTAGAAGAATCGTACCCAAGACCTTGCAAAACCAAAGCTCTTCTACCATGTTTAGTTACTGGTTGCTCTAAAAGCTTAAGTAGTTAGAGAATGGCCTCAACAATGTCTATTGTGCTTAAACTCCCGTCAACATCAGCGCATTCAACAGCTCTACAACAATTCAGCACAGCAGCGTTGAGAGGGTCGAGTAACCATCCGCCACCTTCACCTGTTAAAACCATTAACACAACTAGCACCTCCACCTGGATCAGCTTGATTTAGAAAAAAGTTCAAGGCTTTGGCTTCCTCCACCAAAGTGCGATATCTAGTTCTGAAAATCCTCTCCACTAATGAAATCGAACAACAGAAACCAGCAGATTGGATCTCACCCGCTATTGACATGAGGTAAAATCCAGATCAATAATGCCATTGCAGTCATCGAACAAGCAAATCAACAGTTATAACATGCGGCCTACATCAAACACAAACCACTTTCTGCAAGGATTTCCGCTGCTGAAAACACTGGAATCAAACCTTCTTAATTTTTCTCTCCTTTTACTTTGATGATTAAATTAGGGAAAAAAACAATCAGATAGCGACGCAGAGTTCAAGATGGAACCACGATAAATTCCCTATACGAAGAACAAATTGCAACACACATGTAACTGCACCAAAAAAACAAGAAAAGTATTTTGGCCTGGGGCAGCAGCATAATACCATCTGCCCAAACCAGAGAAACGATTCTGACGTGAACGGCTGCTATCTTGGAACTAATGAATAGGCGCTGCAGCCACTCTTTGACCTTTTATGCGTTTTGCTTTATTTGGAAGGATTGATAAGCCAATCGAGAGATGGAACATTGACATCGCTTGACTAAATTTCAGGATGCCAACGGGGGTAGCCCAAGCCGTGTCAAAAGGGGGGAAGTCGAATAGGAAAAGACAAATCGAGGAAGAAGTGCTCGACCACAGAGAAAGGAAGCAAACTAGGGGTGTGTTTGAAACTCGTTTCAGTTTGCAGTTCTTGTTTTCAAAAAAACCAAAACCAAAATCTCTGAGTTTCTTTTTTTACAAAACTAATGGATTGTTTGATACAATTTTGTATAATTACTTTTCATTAGTTTTTTTTTTTTCCTCTCTTCTCTTTTCTTTCATTTTTCAATACTTGAGAGCTACTTCTGAGCTCCTATATTCACTAACTAGAAGCGCCCCCACCACGACCAACACATCTCCTCTGCCACCGTCCAACTACTGCTATAGCAGTAACACACCACCTTGCAAATTAGGGCTTCACCGGTTAGATGGGGGTTTGATTGGGTGAATGGGATTGCTTGGCTTGGAATTTACCTGCACAAATCGAAGATGATAGCGCCAATGAATGGATGAAATCTTTTGGTAGTGTTTGTTGCAGGGACAATGATGGTCGGTATGATGGTGATTTGGATTTAGAGGAGTGGTGGTGCCGTGGTGGTGACCGATGTTACAATTTTTGGTGTTCAACGATGTTGGTCAGTGGTGGTGGTGGTTGTTGTGGTTATAAGTGGCTATGGTGACAAGTATGATCTGGTGTGCTAAAAAGTAATGTCTAAACTTTTGTGAGGCGTAAACCAAGGCTAGGCAGTGTTTCTCGAGCTCGAAGTAATTGGCTTCGGGCCCCCTGATCATCCGACTAAGGTAATAAACAGGACTCTCCGGCCCATCCACCTCTTGGGCAAGCAAAGCCCCAATTGACTTGGGCGTGGAGGTCAAGTAAGACGGGGATACCTTGCTGTGGCACTACCATCTTCTGCGGGGACGGACATGAGTACAGACTTCATCTGTTCAAAAGCTTGTTGTTGGGGAGCACCCCAACTCCACGGCGCACCCCAACTCCACGACTCACTCTTGCACGTCAGGTGCTGGAATGGTGTGATAAGTTCAGCTAATGCGGGAATGAATCGGCGAAGGTAAGAAACCTTGCCGAGGAAGCTCTTCAACTGTTTGGTGTTTGTTAGGGGTGGCATTTCTTAGATGGAGGCGGCCTTGGACAGGTCAACATCGATGCCCTGCGGACTGACCAGGAAGCCGAGAAATTTGCCGGAGGAGACTCCAAAGGCACATTTCAGCGGGTTCATCTGCATGTTGTACTGGCGACAACGATCAAAGACTGCTCGAAGGTCAGTGAGGTGATCACTTTCCTTTTTGGACTTGATAATGAGATCGTCGATGTAGTCTTCCACTGTACGGTGTACCATGTCGTGGAAGATGGCTTTCATCGCCCGTTAATATGTAGCACCCGCATTCTTGAGGCCGAAAGGCATGCCTTTCCAACAGAAGTTACCATTGGAGTGCGGAAGGCTGTCTTGGCACAGTCATCAGGATTCATCCGAATTTGGCTATAGCCGACGAAACCATCCATGAAAGACAAGGTTTCGTGCCCCAACAGCGGCCTCCATAAGCATGTCAATATTTGGTAAAGGAAACTCGTCTTTAGGGCATGCTTTGTTTGAGTCCCGAAAGTTAATACAAACGCGGACTTGGCCGTTCTTCTGTATAGGGACGACGCCAGCCATATGGATGAGTGATAGGCTCAATGAAGTCAGCCTGCAGAAGGCATTCTATCTCTTGCTTGATTTTCAACTTGAGCTCGGGGCAGAAGGTCCTCAAATACTGTCTAACAGGGATGGACCCGATAGCAATGTTGAGGTGGTGCGTCACCAGTGTAGGATCCAACCCAGGCATCTCATTATAACTCCATGCCAGCACATCGCAATATTCGCTGAGGAGGGTAACCAATTCCTCTCTTCGACCAAGGGAGAGTTTAGTGCCAATGTAAGTGAGTCGGGGTTCCTGCCCCAAGTCAGCCAGGTTGATTTCTTCAAGTTCTTTGGCCTGTGGTCGAGGGCCATCTTCGTAACAGGGTAGAGCAGCACCGGGGGTGAGCTCAGGGTAGGACGGGCGATGCTCAGCCGCACAACACCATTTAGTCTCCGTAGGCGGGTCAGGGGGATCAGATGACGGACCACCTGAATCCCCTGCGCACCGTCATAACAGATAGATTACCTTGCCGTTTTTAACGATGCGTTGGAAAGTTGGTTCTGCCTTTTGCTTCTTGGGTTTGGAGGACGAAGGCAGGGAGTTAGTCTTCACAGCGAGCGGAGTCATTGAGGTCGACCCTTTGTTCTTGCTAGTCTTCTTGGCCTTAGATTTAGGGGGTTTGTTTCCACACAGTTCTTCCCAGTTTGGTCGAATGGATGTGAGTAGAGTTCTCACCATCCTCGGCAAGTTCGATGAAGGAGGCCTTGGGCAAAGTAGGATTCAACACATTCGAACGGAGCCCTGGTGGCTGGTATTGTCATGGCTACCATGCATCCCACTGGACCGGCCAACAGTTTTACACACTGGTGGTGCGTTGAGGGAACAACCCTGTTGACATGTATCCAAGGTCGGCCGAGCAGGAGATGAAATGCAGGATCATTATCAATCACGTGAAATGTGGTGTCGCGGCGTACAGAGCCAACCATAAGGTCGACGGTGATATAGCCGAGGGTCGGCTGGGGGCCTTGCCCGAAGCCAGTGATCTTAATTGGGTCACGGACGATCTTTCGTGCGGGGATGCCGGCTCTGTGTAAGGTGATGAGGGGTATGATATTGACTGAAGCACCACAGTCTACCAAGGCACGGCGAAAGCCCGTGCCATTAACGGTACCTTCCAAAAATGGTCGGTTATGATGTTCAACCGGCGACAAGTCTTCATCTTAGAAAACCAATGAAGTGGAAGGGAGATGTCGGAGTTCGGCTTCGGCGGCAACGCATTCGGGACAGAGGCCAGTGGTGACCTTGATCAGGCAGTTAGAGAGGTAGGTGTTCTGGCAGCGGATAAAACACCCATTTCATCAAAGAAACCTTTGATCTTCGACATTTACCCAAAGGCGGGTGTTGGCTGGCCAACTGGAGGTGCATGAGGTGTGACTGTGGGGATGGTCTCTGTCGAGACGGTGATGACAGGCTCAGCATGGTCGGTGATAGCTACGAGAACCAGGTGCTCCCTGTTGTTGTGGCCATGTGGTGGGTAAGGGTGCCCACGCACATCGTTGTTCTTTCGTAACTTGAGGTCGCCTGCAGCAACCTTCCTTGCAAGAATGTCCCTCAACCCGTTGCAGTCTTTGACGTAGTGTCCAACGGCTCGGTGGTAGGGGCAATAGTTGGGCTTGGCTTTGTCGGCCTCTGTGACATTTGTCCTCATCGGCAACAGTTGAAAGTTGTTGTCATGCTCCACCTAATCTGCCAACAGCTCCTTTACTGTCTTGAGGTCACATGGATATTCGGGGGCAGGCCCGTTGCCTTTTCTTATCGAGTCGTCGGTCCCTATCGGGACTGACGCTTGTTGCTGCTGTAGTTGTTGTTTCGAGTTTCGGATGTGTTTGCCATGGTCAGGAGCGCATTCTGCGAGCGAGGCATTCATGGCTTGACAGGGCCGAACGACTCGTAAGTGCGGCGGGCTGTCTCTTTGAGGTGACCCCATGACCTCAATTGCAAGTTCTCAATATGCACCCAGTATACATCACTCATGTTCTTGATGCATATTGGAACCAACGTCTCATCTTTACTTAAGTTTATACATTTGAGGCACTTGAGGTGGAAACGGTGTACATATTTGTTCAAGTCCTCCCCAGGATTCTGGCGTATGCCGGCGATATCAATAATAGTGACCTTATCAACTTCATAATGGAACTTGTTTAAGAAAAGACGTACCATGTCACTCCACGAATGTAAAGTCCCCGCAGGGATCTGGTGGTACCAAGTGTAGGCAAGGCCTGTGAGGGACATGTGAAATTCCTTTAGCTTTAAACTGTCCACCGGACCATATTGCTCCAACGAGCCTGCAAATCTGGTTAATATGCTCATGGGCGTTGCCCTCACGTCCGTTGAAGAGCACAAAGGTTGGTTGCTTATACTTGAGCGATTATGGTGTGACGGAGATGTCGCTGCCTGTCAGTCGGGTTGAGGTGTCGGGTTCAGAATTCTTTGACAGGCGGTGAATGAGAGCTTCCAAGTCTGACTTGGTGACATAGTGAGGGGATGGTTCTTCATGGCCAGCCCGGGGATGGTAGCAGGCTAGGACAGCGCAAGCCCCCGAGCCCCCAGACGAGACAACTTGTTTGACGGGGGCGAGGGAGGGTTAACATATGACGGGAGCTGGCAGCAGCAACTGCATGGGGGCATGAGTAGCTACGCGAGACACGTCCACCACTTGGCCAGTGGTTTGGTGTCGGTCAATTGGATAAGGGTTGGGTTACATCCCGATGGAGTCAAGGGTTTCAGAAGAGCTTCGTGTTGGCACAGGGCAAGATGGTGAGCCGGCAGGGAGGACATGCTGCAACACTGGTCCGAAATCCGTGTGATTTGCGGGAGGGCACCGCAAAAGGAGGTACATCGGCTACGGGCGGTGAAGATGTCGCGAGTCCTACCGCCAAGAGTCTGGATGCTCGAGGCGACAGTGATCGCGACACTGGGTCTTGAGCGGGGTCAAGAGCCGTCCCAAAACCTGAAGGCTGGATCGATGGAGTAGCTTGTTGGGAGACCAATGTCTGTATAGATCTTTGCATATCCATGATGGCGACCATAAGAGTGGTCTGAGAGTCTTATAGGTTTGTTATGGTCGGAGTAAGTTGTTGGATGGCTACATTGACAACCACTTGCACATTGGGTGCTGTGGTTGGTGGCTGATCTTGGAGTCGTGTGGCACCGGTCTCTTCCTAGTCACCAAGGTGGTCTTCTTCTTGCACAGTGGGGTTGAGGCCTTGACTGGTCGTCCTGGTATCTCTCCGTTGTACAGGCATCGTGCCTAAGTGTGGAAAACAGGCGAACTGCAATACGATACTCACCTCCCCAGCGGAGTCGCCAAAATGATGCCAAGGAAAGTGGGTTCATACCTACGTGGAGGTGCCACAAAGGATGCAGTCCGAGTCAGCTGCCTGATGTACAAAGTGAGAGACTGTGAGGGTGGAGTAAGGGCAGAGAGCAGGGCTTCCCAGACAGGTCGTGAGGAGTGGCAGTGTTGTGGAGACAATGCGGAGACGAACAGGGCCGGCAGTCGACAGTCCAAGCTAGGGTCCAACGTCAGGGTCCAATGTCATAGTCCACTGATGTTTCTCTCTCTAGAATTCTAAAGCGTTTGGATTCTAGAGTGAGAAAGTGATTTTGTCAAATGAGAGAATTCTGTTGAAAAAGAAATCCAAAGTCCACTATTTATAGGAAAAAGTTTGCCTATGTCATTAGCTCATCCCCTGGGAGTGACGCACCAGGTGGTCCAAAAATACCGGTTCTCCGTTGGACTGCCGGTTCCCAAATTCACCCTGCCTGCCCCACACAACGTTGCTCTACCTGTCTGAGAAGATTGACCACACAGCGTTTCTTGAGGTTAGAGACAAGGGAAATTTGACGGAAAGTTTTCTTTTGGAACTGGTTAAACGCGATAATGTATTGCGAATGTAGTTAGTTAAAAATATTGTGAACGTAGGTCTAGAATCTTCATGTACTTGGAATAAGACCTAAACTTTAAATATGGAGGTCATCAGTTCGTGAGGTTCTGGAACCGTTAGAATCAAGTGATAATATAATAGCATTGAGTTTGACGCTATGATTTGGAAGTAAATTGTTATGTTGAGTATTCGTGAGGCATGAAATTCGGTGCAGTTTGGGTAGTGTTTGCCTATTGTATAGGTTACCATAGTGGGAGCGTATTGCGTAGATGTTGTAAGAATTGTGAAATTCGAGGCCGAATTTCTTTCAACGGGGAGAGCTTGTAATATCCTATTCTCAAATTGGCTTATGGTTTATTTTGCTGAATATACTTGACACTCCAGAAATTCTTCACTAGGTGAGACTTCGCAGTGTAGTGACAATCTAGTTGCATAATGGAGAAATGTGGAGATTCCAATGTGGATGAGCTTGTGACTTAAAAATATTGATATTTGAGATTACGTGAGTTGAAGTGTGTTAAAGACATCGGGCAGCCCTATACTTTGAGGTGTTTAGCGCATATACATTTAAGTCACTTGAAATTGGTTATGGGTCGTTGCCAACCATTTAAATGGATCTAGTGATATCAGCACTCGAGGTGTTATGAAGGTAGACACCGGAAATCAGACATGGTTAAAAGCAGTAATCTAAGGAACAATTCAAAATTTCAAGGACGAAATTTCTTTAAGGGGAAGAAAATGTAATACCCAAACTTTTAGAGTTGGTTTTATGGCAATTCTAACCGGTCATTTATTCTTTAGCAACAACTTCTATGAGTGATATTATTTGGAGTCTTTAGCGATCATTGGTGTGGGCAAAATAATAGGCAAGCTTTAGCGATGATTGCCATGAACGTATTATTTGGGACATTTAGCGACATTATAAAATGACCATAAGTTGTAAATAGATTGAAGATGGGTACAACGAAAATTAATGAAAGCAAGGGGTAAACTTAGGAAAGAAAAACAATTAAAGTTCAAGTGTTTCTAACAATATTCCTTATTAGGATTAGTATAAATATCCTAGTAAAGCTTCGGCCGTCAAAAATTTATAGTCTGCCTCTTTACGTTAAGTCCAGAGAGAGAAAAGGAGAGAAGAAACAAGCTAGGGCAAGAAGATTTCAAGGTAAAAATCTCTAGCCTCCCTCTTAAATTGTGGCCATATTATTGGCTGTTCTATATAGGCTTTTGTGTATGAATTCAGTCATTATTGGTGTAATCCTAGGGTATTGTGTGTTTCAGAGAGTGAGATGTGGGTGTGTTTGAGAAGAAGGTTGCTAAGAGAAACATAAGAGTGTGTTAAGGTTTTTGTCGATATCTCTTTCATTACTAACCCGAGTGAGGTGTTTTTACAATTTTTGAAAACCTTGTTGTGTCCACTTCAACTTTTCAGGTTTAAGTTTTCTCAGAATTTTACGTTTGCATATCGAACAATGACCTTAAAGTCAATTTATCATAAAAGTCCAGAATTTTTCGGTTTCTGGCAGCTACTTCGATTTATCATAAAATATTCATTACTAACTGGTTTTTTGTGAACTTTATATTTCTAGAAACCCCAGATAGTCTTCTTTAACTTTGTAGTTTTGAGTTTTCTAAGATTCGTAGTATTTCTACTCCAAAATAACCATTGAACAAAACTGTTCTGTGCAGAGATGTGCTGTTTCTATCAGCTACTTCAATTTGCTATGGAAAATTCATCACCCATTGGATTTTTCTGATTCTCATTTTTCTGAAAACCTCAACAAGTCTACTTTAACTTTGTAGTTTTGAGTTTTCTAATATTCATCATGTTTCTTCCTCAAAATGGTCAATGTACAAAATTAGGATTTGCTAAAAAATGTTATTTCTAGAATTACAGATTAGTCTGTTGCCCAAAACTTATAAAGCCATTTCTGAGCATATTTGGGGAAAGTGCAAAACTGAAACTCCCCTTATTTCGTTGTAGAATTTTCTGGGATTTTTATGGGCAAGACAAGGTTTTGAAATGATTTTATTTCAAAAACGGGTTTTTGAATTAATTGGCATAGTAAACAAAATTATTTTTAGCCGGAAATTTTACAATGATTTGATCTTACTAAGACACTTGAGAGTTTAAAATTTCGCGGCATTCTAGCGCCATTTGATATACTTTTGAAATATGATCCTTAGCGCTCAATTTAAGAAGTGGTTTAGGGTTCCTAACTGAAAATTTCCAGAAAGGTCCTTATTTGTCTGAAAAATTCACCTACTCGTTTAAAAAAGTGTTTTGAGTTATTTTTTGGGGTGAAGTGGTTTGTTAGGCGTTAGGGATATTTTGGTAATTTGCCACAAGATCAGGAACATTTTGGTAATTTCACGCACTCTGGGAAATTTAGCAACTAGGCATGATTGAGCGGCAATAAATAACATCCGTATGGTTTATTGTTTAGATTCCAATAGGTAAGAGCTAGGGCAAGTTTGGAAACAAGAATCAGAACTGCTTAGCTATCCATGTAAGTACTCCTGGTATGTTCCTCCGTACAACCTATTTTTCAATGTGTATGTATAAGTGATTTTCCCAAATGAAAGTTTTATGTACTCCCTCCGTCCCTAAAAGATCGATCCATTTGACTTGGCAAGTATATTAAGGATATATTATGTGTCTTTCCCATTTTACCCTTTAGAAAGGGGGGAAGAGAGTGGGCCATGAGAGAGAATTGGTTGGTAGTGTTAAATGTGGAGAGAAAAATAGAATAAAAAAGTGTAAAGTGGTGGGCCAGGAGAGAGAAAATAAGTTGGTAGAGAATTAAATGTGATGAGAAATAAAATAAAAAATGTATAAAAAGGGTAAATATCCCATTTTACCCTTTGTCATTAGCTACAGTACGCTAGATAATCTGACATTTGACTTTTAAAAAAACAAAAAAAGCATCTTGAACCGTCCACTTGGCAAAGGTGGACGGTTCAAGATGGGTTGGCAAGATCGGAGCCATCCCAACCTTGCGTGGGGATGGGCTCCCCTGTATACATTAACATATAGATAGATACATATATATATATAGAGAGAGAGGGAGGGAGGGATATATTTTCTAAAGCGAAATAACGGTTAAGACCAAATTTGCCAAGGAGTTGGAAACAATACAAACAAAGAAATGACGGACTTCTAGCTTACCTGTACAAGGGACGGCTTATACCGCAACTTCAATCTTGGAAAGGCATGCCCATTTAATGCAGGAGAAATCTGAACCAATATCTCAGAAAACCTGTGGTCTTCTCTTAACCATTGAAAGTATGCAAGAGCATCTTTTGATGGCCACTGTACTGCACAAGACTAAATACATCAGGACCGATGGGACAAATGTACTGAATCACATATTCTATGATATACATATCGCCTGCTTTAGTTCACGAAATCTTTGTGTGCACTTTGCTCATTAGGCCCCACTTTATAGAATCAAGTTGTTGGCAAACTTCTTATGATAATTCATCAGCATTTACTTTTCTTTAAGTTTTTTTTCTTTTTTCTCATTTCTTTCCGTGTATTTGTTGCTTGCTGCTCCAATCTTCTTAAGTCTGCTTCAACACCAACCAACCAAACATTTGCATTTTCATTAAATGTCATCTAGCTCACCCTCCAATCATCAGACCAGCTACGTGAATGAACACTTTGTCAGCGGAAGCAAGCCAACAACAGAACTCAACGAAATCGCCACTTCCACTGAAATCTGGGATCTTGCACCCCATGTTCTTTTGATTAAAATTTCACACCAGAAAGGATCATTGGCGCTGATTAAAACACGACGCGGAACACAATGGAAGGGAAGAGGCACTTTAGGGCCTTCTACGTGGAGTTTACAGCAAGAAAGGATTATGGTTTGAGGATTAGAGACAAGGAAATTGGCTGTTCAAGGGCTCTTATGACTAGAGGCTTAAGGTGCAAATATTCTATGAGGAGGAGGAAGACACGGCGAAACCTAGGCATCAACCTAGGGTTCTTAGGCGTCACCCCTAAAGAAAGTATCTAGACAACACAAACGTAGGATTCTTGAGCATCACACACAAAAAAAAAAAAAAGTGATGCTTCACAGATTAATTTGCATAAGCTGCAGACTCTAATCATCTTTTCATTGCCTAAGAAGAAGGTAAACATGACTTGAATAGAAAAACTAGAGTAGACAAAGAGCTAGGAAGAGCTGTAATCAAGGAATTTGTCTCCACAAAATCAGCCAATGCGCATCTATTATCAAGGAAGAATTTCAACATGTGCAGCATTGAGTTTATAGCAGACAGTCAGCAGCCAGATCGGTTTATTTACAAGTTGAGAACTGCACTCAAATCTGCCAAAGGTTACCTGGAAAAAAGGCAGAGATCTTTAAAATAATCCCTTTCCATTGTGCATATCAGAACTTGGGCCCTTAAGTAGGAATTTGGACTTACCGCATACTGCCTTGAGAAGGAACCAATTTGCCGCCCAATTTATATTCATTGGGCCTAGAATTGGTGCTCTCTTGGACAGCATTAGTTAGCATACTACATTCTGAAATCAGTAATCCAACTTTATCCTTCCAAGCATCTTGAGGAACAGAATAATTTTGTTCTGATGCAAGGAAGAGGAGGATGAGAGGAGAAGCCCGAAAACAGAGAAATTATAAACTCAAAGAAAGCTCATGCAACTATATCAGACAAAATTGTCAACACAGGCAAACGTGCATGCAGGCACATATTTTATCAAGAGAAAGGAAGTACAAGGTCTTTGTTGCATGAAGCTGATTATGGGAAACAGAAGAAGACCATACCAGGGCATTTATTCCTTGCTCATTAAGATATATCCGACCATGTATGTCGCGACCCTAAAAATGTTTATGCAAAGGCAAACTGGCTGTCATTTGTTATGTTAATATAGACCTGAACAACAATGTGCAAATTTGATCTTTAAGACGCATTCTTTAAGAGTTCTCTGCTTCCAGTACATTCGAGGATTCTTGGTTCATTGTGTGACAAGAAGGAACCTTTTGGGTGTTTTGAATCAACAAAAATTCATGACAATGTTACTCCGAATATAAGCCACACTACAAGTGCATGTTGGATAAAGTGGAGGCCTGCTTCGAAAATTACCGCAGATTGCAATATTGCCCTCTACTTTCTTCATTTTTGGCTAAGCGATATTTACAGCCTTTGAAGCTTGCATTTTGGCTAATAAGTTATATTTACAACTTTTGAAGCTTGTTCTTTGCATACCTTATGCTGGCATCTTATAAAATGACAAAACTACCTAATAAGTACAACGTTAGCTTGTGCACAATATCCATCTTTTTGAAGTAGAACTCATTGGGTGTAATTGTGCTGTTCTTATTGGGTAGAACTCAGCAGTGTTACCTATGAAGCTTTTTGAGGCTTTTATTCTGGCTCTGGGTACATTATGCTTACATATGGCCAAAAAAAAAGTATCTAATTAGGAAAACGTTAGCTTGTGCGCAATGTACAACATTTTGAACTATATTATAACTGTTTTTCTTTTTTGGGCACAATTCAGACACGTTACCCATGAAGCTTTACAAGGAAAGTGAATAACTGGGAAGATAAAAGCAGTTGTTGGTAAATGGGGGGATAAGATGGGGTGGGGGTGTTGACATTGTATGCACCTGCAAGAAGGAGAGGTGTTTGGAGACCTCCAGTTGTGGGTCCTTGATGGATAGAAAACGGTAGAAATTGACAACTACAAACTCATTTGAAGTATCCGCCACCACCTCAACCGAACTGCGTTTGGAGCATGAAGACAGTGCGCAGCGATTGCTCAGTTGCAGCGGAGTGATGAACAGAGGTAGGTAAGTAATTTGGGAAGAATGGAATGGCAAGGACCAAGTTGAAATAGGCTTGCATGGAAGCGACGGGGTGAGGGAGAGCGTGAGGCGGGTTGCGCAACCCATCATTTTCCCTAAGTCCTCCTCCTCCTCCTCCTCTTATCTTCGAGAACTGGACTTGAGACGCTCCATCTCCTCCTACAATTGTTTTTGGACTCGAGGCTGTGACGCGTTAGTCATTACCCACCCCCACCAAAAACAAAGGAAAACGTCCGAATAAACAATTGGGATAATTACATCGAGGTCTGATTTACACGGTGTTCATTAGTTTAGACAAATTGCACTTATATCCGTTGACCAGACAGAATGTAAAAATATGTAACGGTTTTAACAAAAAAACTTAATTACCCCTAAATAAAATTAAAATCCCATCTTCTTTAATATTTCTCTCTCTCTCTCTCTCTCATCTCCCTTCTCTTCACACATAAAAGAAAGCCCTAACAAAATATAAAAAGAATGATCGTCGTCGCCGTGTTCGCAAACCGCAGCTTTCTGATGGACATCTTCGCCTTCACCCAAATTGACACCTTCCATTGGTCGTATACATCCCAGTCCCTGGGCTCTCTGTTCCTCTTCAGCAGCTCCGTGACCCTGGCCCGGTGCTCGACGACCCTGTTGCTGCCCTGGCCAGAGCCGGGTGGGCAGATGCAGTTGATGGCGGCAGACGCCTCCCCTGTCTCGGCAAAGATCAGGGTGTCGGTGAAGGACCTGGCATCGCTGCCTTCGCTTGACGTGGGGGCGGAAAGGAAGATCGAGCTATTAGCAATGAAGGTCGGCGTGGCGGCATGGGGCGAGGAAGAGATTTCAAACTGAGAAAATTTGAAACCCTGATTTGTAAAAGTGTAATTTGCAGATTGAGAAAAATTCAAGATTAGGGTTTTGAAACCCTAATCTATAGATTGAGAAAAATTGATGGAAAAGACATAACATATCAATATCAACATAGGTAATAGATCAATTTTGAAAACCCTAATTTGAAACCCCGGGAACAAATCGATTTTCAAAACCCTAATTTTCAAATTAGGGTTTGAAATCCTAATTTGAAAATTTTAAAAATAATTCATCATATATAGTACAAGGGCATTATTTTCATTTTGAAAGTACGTAATGATGACATTATACAAAAGTACATTTTTTTGGATGGAACCCTGACGGATGGATACAAGTGTTACTTTTTCAACGTTTTTGGTTTCTAGAAATTAGTGTCTTTGACTGTACTTCACCCTAACCTCATGGACTTACTATAATCATTCCTTACTATAATTATTCCTAAACGATTTCATAATTTATACCCCCTTTTAAAATTCAATTATTTTTTGGTTAATTAAATTACTAAAAATTGTATGAAGACCATTTTCTTGCCAAAGTTTTCCCCAAAAGGTACCCTACTTTCAATATCGTCCCCTTTAACTTTTCTATGAATCCTTGTTAAAGTACCAAAAATTCCATAAAAACCATTTCCATCCCAAAGTTTTCCCCAAAAGATGCCCTACGTCGATCTCTAATGCAGTTGAAATGCCTCTACATCCCTCGTTATTACAAAGAAAATACAGAGATGCTATTGGACACATGAACAGCTCATTACAACAGTTCCATTTCTATTTTTTAGCAACATCTGGTGTAAGTTGTAGTGCGTCTATAATATTTAAGTGGCAATTTTCTTAACACACCCGAGCCCATCGCACCAGAAGGCACGTTCAAAGATTAAACACTTTCTTAAATATTGAATCAACTTTGAATGGGAGTTACGAATTGCTTTCAGTCGTTGACTAGGCGGCATATGGAGGCTTACAATGTGTCCAGGTTCGATAAGATAAATTAGGAGTGACGAGTTCCCCAACTTTGAATGTTGATAGGCCAAGTGAATACCATCATGTTGTTCGAGGTAGGCAAATGCTCTATCACAACATTTTTCAGTAGTTGCGTGATCATGAGCATTGGCCCGACGGATTCACGTTTGGCTTGTCTTGACACACAAACCAAGGAGGCATCTAATGCACCGACTCATACCACTTTGTTGAACATATCAACTTAGCATAGGCCGGATTACCTAGATTGCACTTTATCTCCAAGTTCCGACCATCCTGATTACTCTAGGCACCAAAATGCAAGTTGCTAAAAAGCCACTCCTCTCTGTCCAAGCTCATACGAACTGTAATATTTTAGCTAAATAAGGCCACCTTTAAGATCAGTGTCACTGATCATCAAAGGATTACTCGGCATCTACGAATCGACATTTGATTCAATGCCTTCTCCTTTTGCGGAGCCTTTCCATGCTACATTGACTATCCATATAGGTGGTACTTATTCGTTTGTCTATTTCGAATAGCAGCAAAGTCACTGTAATCGGCATTATTCGTTATAAAAATGACTCGCAGATGATGTCCATAATTCATATGAAGAAAAAGAGAATTGAGTTGTCCACCTAAAGCACGTGATAGAAATGATATGACATTTGTTTTAAAGAAAATATTGGACTCTAAAAAAGTTATTGGGCATATATAAAGATTAAAAATGGAGTGCAAAACCTTAGTTAAAAGAGATGAAAATAAGTACCTAGGGCAAATTGACTAAAATGCATGCATTAACCCATTTCCATACAAGTGCTCGTAGTTCAAACCTCTACGACAAAGCAGAATTTTGTAACCAATGATAAGAAGTTTGCACCACTTAGCTATTGTGAAAAATCACATTCTATAATTAGCAAAGTGACTATACATGTCCTTGAAAATGCTATTAATTTAAAGGATATATGACTTGTAACGGCTCACACCTTTGATGCCTACAGTTACTATATGCATGTGCCGACTTACTTTGTGCATATGCATCCCGCATTTTCACATCTGCACACATGAAAGTAGAACATGTAATAGACGACATATATTTTTCTTAGCCTGTAAAAGGCTGTGTGTCAAATATTATCTCTGTAAGTACCTTTCAACAAGCCCTCTACGAGGCTTCCTTTTACACTCTCTGCGAGTGCCCAATCCTGCCCTCCAAAAGGCTTTCTCATACGCTTTCTATGAGCACACATCTACAACCTATATGAAGGACTTCCTTATGCAGTCTCTGTTAGGTTTTTCCCTAAGAACTTGTTACTAAATGACCTTAACTTTGGATTTCATAATACTACACAATTTGTTAAATGGTCATGTATATTATTCTTTTTTCTCTATATTAAATCATAGTTTATATGTATAAGGATGTGTTCCCAACCTATTCTGGTCTCACCTAAAGGCCCACTGGGTCCAAATTTCCATGACACGTCAGCACAAGCAACAATCAATATTCAACGCTCAGAACCGGTCAAAGCGTGAGCGCTCAAGTCACGTGCAGTTCTCACTTTTCTACGTGACTTTGTCACTAAGAAATTCATTTTCGCGGGACTCCTCATGGCGCTTCGACCGTCACATGCCGCACGTCGCTCGTCAGTGTGCCTTGGCAGTTGCCCAAGAAAGTTGGCCTCTGCCTTCCCCTTGGGGTCGGCCTCGGCCTTGGCCTTCCCCATAGGGTTGGCCTCAGCCTCGGCCTCCACTTGGGGGTCGGCCTCGGCCTCCCTCTAAGGGTTGGCCTTGGCCTTCCCCCAGGGTTGGCCTTTGGCCTCCATACTTAACACATTTACTTCTCTTCAAGGGACCATACATCATCCATGACCCTGTCGCCCGTCGTTCGGACATCACCACAACCCCGTTGCCCGGACATTACCGGGACGTCACTCCACGACCCCGTCGCTAGTCGCCCGTCAGCTGGACGTCACTCTGCGACCCCATCGTCCGGACATCACTCCACGACCCCGTCGTTCATCGCCCAGACGTCATCTTCGTGACCCCCGTCAATGACGTTTAGGCGCCGCACTCCAACACTCGGCCGAGTGATGTGCCGCTCCACTGATACAGTTGCTCCCCTGACTCCATGTAACACTACCATGCCCCCGGCACCTTACACACTCCGTCGCACCCGTGCGCCACGCCGTTGATACAGCCGAGCCCTATGGCTCTCTAACACACTACAATGCCCCCGACACCTTACACGTTCCATCGCGCCCATGCACCACAATTATGTTACATGCCCCCAGGCACCACACCATGCGCCCCTGCCATGGGCGTGGAACATGCTTCGACCCACTCCCCAGAGTGTGCAGCATTCCGCAGGGATAGACGATTCCTCCGAGGCACTATCTCCGCCAGGGAGCTCTTCAACTCCCCTTCCGCCAGGTAGACAGCTCTTCCAGGATGCTACCTCGGCCAGTCAAGTAGATGGCTCCTCTGGGATGCTACCTTGACGTGCTCCGAGTGCTTTGGCACAAGGACTCACCCACGGGATAAGCTCGCTCTCTAAGACACTATCTCTGTCAGGGAGCTTTTCAACTCCCCTTCTGCCAGGTAGACGACTCCTCTGGATGCTACCTTGGCCGACCAGACAGACGGCTCCTCCGGGATGCTACCTTGGCCCGCGGGGATAGGCGACTCCTCCAGGACACTATCTCTGCCAGGAAGCTTTTCAACTCTCCTTTCGCTAGGTAGACGGCTCCTCCCAAATTCTACCTCGGCCGGTCGAGTAGACGGCTCCTCCGGGATGCTACCTTGACGCGCTCCGAGTGCTCCGGCACAAGGACTCACCCGCGGGGATAGGCAACTCCTCCGGGACACTATCTCTGCCAGGGAGCTTTTCAACTCCCCTTTTGCCAAGTAGACGGATCTTTCGGGATGCTACCTCTGTCGGCCAGGTAGACGGCTCCTCCGGGATGTTACCTCGGCCTGCGGAATAGGCGACTCCTTCAGGATACTATTTCCGTCAGGGAGTTTTTCAACTCCCTTTTCGCTAGGTAGACGGCTCCTCTGGGATGCTACCTCGGCCCGTCAGGTAGACGGCTCCTTCGGGATGTTACCTTGACGCGCTCCGAGTGGTCCGGCACAAGGACTCACCCGCGGGATTGGCAACTCCTCCGGGACATTATCTCCGCCAAGGTGTCTTCGCGACTGGCCTACGTGCTTCGGCACTGGGGGCTTGCGTTGGCAACCCTACGACTATGACCCCCGGGTCACTCCTAGATAGGAGCAGGTCTTCAGGGGGCATCGTGCCTAGTCTGCCTGGCAGTTGGGCGTTGGGTTTTCCCGACCACTGCCAGGCCTGTGGGACTCTACAAGGGCTTGGATTGGTGGCTAGATCAAAGGGTTCTCTGGCCACACTGACGCTGTGGGAGCCAGTTGTTCCAAATAGACAGAGCGACACTGTGCTGGGCAGGCCGAGTGAATATGCAATTCGACAGTCCGTGGAGCACCGACAGCTATGGACCCTCGATGACATGTCACTCTCGGGGAGCGCCACGTATCGCGTGATGACATAATCATCTCAACCTCTATAATAGAGGTCTTGAGAATTCATTTGGGACAGTTGGAACATTTTCAGACTTTTCACTTTCTCACTCTAGAATCCTAGAGAGAGAAACACAGGACCCTAACTCTGGACCTAAGCATCGGACTGTGACTGTCGTCGTGTATTCACCTTGTGCTATCGCCCTCGCAACACTGCCACCCTCAAGCTCTATCTGGGAAGCCCTTGATCTCTGCCCTTTATCCATCCTTGTTGTGTCCTACATCATCATACTTGGCATCTGACTAGGACTGCATTCCTTGTGGCACCTCCACATCGACTGCGAACCCACTTTCCTTGGCATCAGGATGTTAATACACAAAGGTATAAATCATGTGATACATATAATAAACCTACTAGGTTCACAACGTTACATGAATTTAGAAAAATCATCTAGTAGGTTGTATTGCTTAATGAGATGGTCAATCTTGACCATGGAAGTGGAGACTTCAAATTCAGTACAAGTGTATTAGTGTAATGGATAACACGAGATCAATGTGTATAATATTTATTGTGTTATTGTCTAAAAAATCTTTTTTTTGCAATAATACTAATATTTGAAAATCCATAATCCTAAGATAGTAATGAAATCAAATTCATAGTATTCATTGCTTTGATAATGTAGTGAGTGTGATAATTTATAATGGCAAATGTCTTTACTATTGGTAATGTGTGTTAGAGATGTTGAGAACAGTATCTATTGTTGTAAAGTTTTGGGTTCTCTTTTGATAGTACAAAATTTCCTTAAATTTATTCATTGTTGATGATAAAACTTAGCAAAGTGTTTGCTTCGAGGGCAAACTCACAATCAATCTGTACTCCTGCACCACAATTGTTTAAAATATTGGATCTTTTTTGTCCCTTGGACCACGGGACTTCACTAAAAATAGAAAACTTTAATGAAATATAAATTCTTAAAAGAATTGCACCTACAAAGACAAAGAAAAGACATTTGATTAATGCTGAAGATGTTTACAAAGCACAATATTTCCAACTCTGGAAACTAAAATCCCTGTGGATAGATAGGAAGAGCTTCTAAACATGAAGGAAAAATAAGAAAAAGACTTGAAAAGTCAAGTCATGATTTATTTGATTTGATGAGGATGTCCTTTGTTCCTTCTTTGACCTTACATTTATAGTACAGACCAAATTGTTAAAAATAACTACTACTACAAAACAAACTATCCACTTAAAGATAAACTACTTACTTAAAAAAAATAACTCTTACCACTTAGAAAATAACTACCCACCAATAAGTAACTGTTGTATGTGGAACCTGATTTCAATCCAGAGATATTGTTACAATGGAGGTAGTGACCTGAAAACTAGTTTTTGTGAGGGTGTCCCACATTGGTTATTAAAAGAAGGTCACAACTTAGCCCAAGTATATAAGTTGTCTTGTCCCACATTGGTTATTTAGAGAAAGGTCACCTCTGAGCTCGAAATAAATATAAGTGATCTTGTATTGTTTTGGGTCAATAGAGAAAATCACAACAAAGAGTGGGGTCAGGATTTTGGTTGTAACACTGCTAAATAGTGAAATCAAAATTTGGTCTTACTCCGAGGACGTAGCCATATCGGTGAACCTCGTAATTCTTGTGTTGTGCGTTTAATTTTTTTTTTTTTAAATTTCTCGTTTCTTTGTTCTTCAATATATTGCTTCATAGTTGTTGCGTTTCGTAACAAATAGTATCGGAGCTTGGGTTCGAGTTTTACTCACGTAGGTTTTACATTTGAGTGGGAGAAATGGCCGAAGAAGGTAAAGGAAAGATCGAGAAGTTTAATGGTATGAATTTTCAGTGGTGGAAGATGCAAGTTGAAGACTACTTGTATCTGAAGGATCTGTCTATGCCGCTGGTGGGAGAGAAACCCGAAGCAATGAATGCGAACGAGTAGGCAATTTTGGACAGAAAGGCGTTGGCTACAGTAAGGCTTAGCCTGACACAACACGTAGCATTCAATATCTCCAAGGAAAAAAAAATGCTGATGTGATGCAAGCATTGGAAAAATTCTATGAAAAACCTTCTGCTTCGAATAAGGTATTTCTTTATGAAGAGACTTTATAATATGAGGATGTCTGAAAATGGTTTTGTTGTTGATTATCTAAATGATTTTAACGGTGTTACAAATCAATTGAAATTTATCGGTATTAATTTTGATGATGATATTACGGCTTTGTTGTTTCGGTGTTCACTGCCTGATAGTTGGAATAACTTGGTGACGACAATGAGTAATTCTACTGTCTCTGGAACACTAACACTTAATGATGTTGTGAGCTCTATGATGAATGACGAAATGCAAAGAAAGACAATTGGTGATGGTATATCATCTAGTACTGCTTTGTCTGTGGAATCCAGAGGTAGGCAGAATAACAAGCAGAATAACAGGGGAAGAAGTCCTACAAGTGGAAGATCAAAATCAAGAGGCAAGTTGAAGTCCAAAAGGAGAACCATAGTGTGCTGGAATTGTAACAAGGAAGGTCATAAGAAGAATGATTGTACAAAACCAAAGAAGAAAAAGGGAGTAGGGGGAAGACAAGGTGATGATAAAGGGCAAACATGGTACGTTCAAACGAACGGACATATGACAATTTATGTATCTCTGCTACAGTGGATGATAATCCAAAGTGTGGTATGCAGACTCATGAGCCTTGATTCATTGTACACCTTATAAGGATTGTTTCACTGATTATGTTCATGGTGATTATGGACATGTAACTGTCGGGAATGGATATCGGTGTAGCATTGTTGGAAAGGGAAAAATAAAAATTAAGTTGTCAAATGGAGGAACCCTAGTTTTGAAGGACGTTAGACATATTCCAAAACTGTGGAAGAATCTTAGATCTATCAGTGGATTGGATTGTGAAGGCTATTTTGTGGCATTTGGTGAAAAACAATGGAAGGTGATAAAAGGGTCGATGGTGGTAGCAAGAGGTGAAAGAGTAAGGACCCTATACACTCTTTCAGGTCCCCATAAAATCTATCTCTTTGGCTTTTACAGAAAATCAGAGAACCACATTATGGCATCACATGTTGGGAGTTTTTAAGTGAGAGTGATATGAGAATTCTGCACTTAAAGAATGCATTGCCAGGGATGAAGAACGTTCAGTTAGATTTCTGCGAGGGTTGTGTCTATGGAAAGCAAAAGCGGGTCAATTTTCAGAGGGATGGTAAAGAGAAGAAGATTGAAAGACTAGAGTTAGTTCACACGGATGTTTGCGGACCAATTACAGTAAAGTCTCTTGAAGGTAATTTTTACTTTGTTTCTTTTATAAATGATACTAGTAGAAAGACTTGAATAAATGCCATCAAACAGAAATATAACGTTTATCACACTTTTAAGAAGTGAAAAGCTCTTGTTGACAATGAAACAGGGAACAAGGTAAAATGCCTAAAATCTGATAATGGAGGTGAGTATCGTGATGGAGGGTTTCAAGAATACTGTTCCAACAACGGTATCAGGTTGATAAGGACTGTTAAGAGGACACTTCAAGAAAATGGCTTGGCATGGAGGATGAACAGAACCATCATTGAACGAGCAAAGTGTATGAGGATACCTGCTGATTTAACTCTACAGTTTTGGGCAGCAGTTGTGGATACTGCCTATATTTAATTAACAAAAGTCTAGCCAGTGCTCTCAATGGTGGTATTCCTGAAGAAGAATGGTCAGGTAAACCAATAAATTATTCTTTTCTGAGAGTTTTTGGATGTTTTGCTTATGCTCATATTGATAAAGAGGAAAGGAAGAAACTCGACTCTAAATCTCAAAAATGTGTATTTATTGGATATGGAGGTGATGAATATGGTTATTATTTGTGGGACTACGAACATAACAAAATCATCAAGAGTAAGGATATCATATTTGATAAATCACGATTGTATAAGCACTGGTTACAAGAACATGGAATTGAAAAAGAAAACAAGGAATACATGGAACTTGATGAGCCAGAAGATGGACAGGTACCCAGGACAGAAAATTCAGAAGTCCTTGATGAGACAACTGATACTCAAATTAGAGCTGGTGATCAACAACAAAACTCTTAACCTCAAGTAGTCGGGTAAGCTCCTGACAGATGTCTTCCATTCAATTATATTTTGTATACTGATTATGTGAGCCAGAATGTTATCAAGAAGCGATATGCGATGAATCCAGGTTACAGTGGGAGCAAGCCATGAAAGATGAGATAGCTTTACTTGAGAACATTTGGAATTGCAGGTAAGAAGTACTTTACAATAAATGGGTATATAGGGAAGCTGGAGGAACATAAAGGCAAGACTAGTTGAAAGGGTATCACATTGATTTTCAAGAAAACTCATGTTGTAAAGATGACTTCAATTTGTACAATATTGAGCATTGTAACTATAAAGGACTTACATCTAGAGTAGCTGGATGTTAAGACATCATTTCTCCATGTGGATTTGGAGGAAGAAATTTACATGCATCAGCCAGAGGGTTTTGAGGTCAAGGGTAAGGAGGGAATGTTTGTAGGTTGAAGAGGAACTTGTATGGCCTAAAGCAAGCTCATGGACAGTGGTATTTGAAGTTTGACAGTTTCATAAAGCAGATAAACTTCACTAGATGTGACTCCAATCACTGTGTTTATTTTCAGAAGTTTAATAGTGAGGACTTCATTATTTTAACTCTATATATAGATGATATGCTTGTAGCAGGTTTAAGCATGGGAAGGATTAATGAACTCAAGAAGAAGTTGGCAAGTACTTTCTCTATGAAGGATTTGGGTGAGGCAAAACAACTTCTTGGAATGAGAAAAACCAGGGACAAAAAACATAAAAAGTTATGGTTGTCGCAGGAAGAGTACATTGATAAGGTTTTGAGGAGATTTAACTTGTACGCCTTTAAACCTGTGACGACTCCTTTAGCAGCCCACTTTAAGCTTTCAAAGCAGTTGAGTCCCAAGAACAGGGAAGATGAAGAATACATGGCATAGGTATTGTACACCTCTGTTGTGGAAAGTCTCATGTATGCCATGGTCAGTACAAAGCCAATATTGCACATGCAGTTGGAGTTGTGAGTAGATTCATGACAAACCCTGGAAAGAAACATTGGTAAGCAGTAAAGTGGATTCTCAAGTATTTGAGAGGAACATTCAGGTTCTGCTTATGTTTTGAGGGTGACAACATAGATATGCGAGGCTATGTAGATACAGATCATGCAGGTGATAGAAACAATGGGAGAAGCACTACGGGATATGTTTTTTTTGTAGGAGGGACTGCAGTAAGCTGAATCTCTAAGTTACAGAAGATTGTTGCATTATCTACAACTGAAGCAGAATATGTGCTGTGACAGAAGCAAGCAAGGAAATAATTTGGCTTCAGAAATTGTTGATAGAGCTGGGATATGGGCAAGTAGATTGCAAGTTATGGACTGATAGTCAGAGTGCAATACATCTTGTTAAGAACTCAGCATTTTATTCGAGGACCAAGCACATTCAGTTGAGGTATCACTTTATACGGTTTCTATTAGAGGATGGACAATTGAACTTGGAGAAGATTGAAGGCAACAAAAATCCCGTGGACATGTTAACGAAGGTGGTTGACAGGCAAAGTTAATCATATGCTCAATTTGATTAGTCTTCGTTGATGCTTCTTGGATGAGTATGACCAGCATTTGTATGGAGTTTCAGCACTGGAGTTGTATCAGTCTCCAAGTGGGAGTTTGTTGTATGTGGAGCTTGATTTCAGTCCAGATATATTGTTACAATGGAGATAGTAACCTGAAAATTAGTTTTTGTGAGGGTGTCCCATATTGGTTATTAAAAGAAGGTCACAACTTAGCCCAAGTATATAAGTTGTCTTGTCCCATATTGGTTATTTAGAGAAAGGTCACCTCTGAACTCGAAATAAATATAAGTGATCTTTTATTGTTTTGGGTCAAGAGAAAAAACCACAACAAAGAGTAGGGTCAGGATTTTGGCTGTAACACTGTTGAATAGTGAAATCAAAATCTGGTCATACTCCGGGGACAGCCATATTGGTGAACCTCGTAATTCTTGTGTTGTGCATTTAATGTATTTTTTAATTTCTCGTTTATTTGTTCTTCAATATATTGCTTTGTAGTTGCTGCGTTTCGTAACAGTAGCTAATAACACTTATCCCTTATCGAAAGGAACACATTTTCATATGTGTTCCTTTTTCTTCTGATTTGAATTCTTTATTATCTTCTTCAGAAATAATAATAAAAAGTAAATGCAATTTAGTGGCATTTAATTAAAGTGAAGTCATTAGTGAAGAAAGTATGTACCGGTGCAAACACAGTCTTTTAGTAAGGTATATTATTAGACGGTTGATTTATTTATTAAGTCAATAGATGATCAAGGTTATGAAGCAAGTACTTAAAGATTTCTTGTAGTGGAAATTTTGTAGATAATTAGTAACAAGGGCTCAACCCATGTTCCATTGTGCAATCGATTATTTAGTGGTTTTAACTGTAATTAATAGGTTATGGATAAGGTTATGAGATAACCTTATTATTTAATACTGTGTTGTAGCTTAAAGAGAAAATCTTTGAGGATCCCTCTCCTACCCTTGTCCAGATTAAGAGAGAGAAAGATCAGAACCAGTGACATTACTAGGCCAATCATGAGTCGTTGGGTTGTGCATCAAAAAGAAATTTTGAATTCTTTATATCCCTCTCAGAATATAGCATTGTAAAAGCTAAGGTTTTGGGAGGCAAGTTTGTTATCCACTCCCCTGGTCTCACAAGTTCATAGAAGGGAAGATTTAAGCATAAATTTATATAGTTGTAGGCGAATCCTACTTAATCAGCCATGGTTAGTTTTTCTTTTGGTCAAAGTTTGACACATCAACATGTTCATGTAATACCATAAAGGAGATCGTGGGCAAGTATTGGCTGTTAAATTTATTCAAAAACCTATACTGCAATAGTTTCCTAAGCACCCATTTACAAGTCGCACACTCAATTTTTATAGCATTAATTTGGAATAAACAAAGGCTAAGAACCTCAAAATACCCAAAAGTCTTTCAATTGAGTATTCAAAGCATCTAACAAAAAGTTTTCAAGAAACATTTATAAATGCCAAACTGACTTAAAGTAATTACATAGTCTTAATTACTCTTACACAGAGTTCCTAAATAAAATCTAAACCACAATAATTCCTTTTTTTCATAATTTTCAAAAATAGCCCATTAAACTGCTAGCTCTCAGTCACACAGGTATTCCTATAATCGAATCTCCTCTAGTGACCACCTGAAAGGAAAATAATAAAGGAGTGAATCAAATGCCTTGTATGGTCGCTCGAAAGACTAACCAAAAGAGGATACAAAATATACGTGTAGTAAACCACCTTGAGAAAATCCCCAAAAGGATTTTATGAGTCGCCATCTTATTAGGCACCCACCGCACACTTTGGGTCTCTACTTTATTTCTATTGAATATTGGCCTCAAGAACAAGTAATAAGCAAAATATAATAAAACATGTACTAAATTAATTTTTATGTTTTTGGTTTGAACTCGACATCGGGGGTCCAATTGCCTACGTATCCGGTCATACTAACCTAAACCAAAACCGTAGTTTGACTCTGTTCCTATATGAAGTAATCCACATTTCGAGCCTTTTTGTCTTTTTGAATAGAAATGAATCTACGGGATTGGGAGACAATCTATATGATTTTTCAAGCTAGAAAACTGTTAAAGATTACCTCATGAAGTAGCTTTCTTGAAGACCTAGGGATGCGCTTGGAATGATTCACGATGCAACGGCTAAAAAGACTTTTAGAGAGTGAACATGAGCGGCTAAGATTCTCGAGAGAGATAGCGCATCAATTCATAAATAAATGGTACACAAGCTCTAAAGATAATTAACTTTCTGATCCTTGAAAATGAAGGCCAGTGCCCCATTTTATAGTGCTCAGGATCACAAAATCTGATAACAAGGCTGAAGATAAGTCAGAATAAGTGATAAATCGTAGATTGACAAAAGTCCATCAGCCGGCTGGTTACTCAAAAATCGGCCAGTTCAACCCACCAATTAAAAAATGATTTTGCCAAATTTCGAGGCATTATTTGACCCAATTTTTGATAATTATCTTTGATTTCATATCTGGGATGTATGAGATTCGGGATAATTCATTTCCTAACCATAAAATAGATTAATTTAATCTTTGCATCAAGGATAATTCATATATCATTTTCTCAAATTATCTAGACAAACTAAATCAATGAAATAATAAAATCTAGACCTTGGACTGGATTGACACAATTGGACTAGACTAAATAATAACTGGACTGACACTGACTGGATTGTTGGTCTGGACAAGACCACTAGACTTGACAACTAGACTTTTACACTTAACAAGTGAACTGGAGTAAATTAATTAATTAAATCACATTACTTAGCTTAGACTCAATAATGCACTCTAAGAAATAATAAAGCCCATTATTCATTTAATTAGAACTATCTACAAAAACGAGGTGTCTACAGAGCCCCTCGGTATGGAGCTCGCCCGCGGGTGAACATAGAAGCAAGGAAAAGACCAGAAACAAACTCGTGGACTATGACACATATATGAGGTCGGACGATATTGTTCAAAGCCAGAGCTAATTGTAACAATGGTAGGTCACCAAACAATATTACCAAAGAAAATGAAGTTAAACGTTGTCTGGAGTCGAGCTAACAATAACAATGATTGGTCGCTAGACAAGCGGGGTATCCTTAGAGGCCAGAGCCAATAATAACAACATTTGGTCGTCTAAGCACACTGAGAAACTATATTTAAGAGCTGGAGCCAAAGGTGACAATAATTGGTCGCTTATGAAAGCATATCTAGAAGTTGGAGCCAACAGTAATAACGATTGGTGGTCCGGATTACTACAGACTTTTGACCAAGGGCTTGAGCCTGTAGTATCGATGATTGGTCGCTTAGCCATAACGACATAATGTCAGAAACTGGAGCAAATAGTAACAACAATTGGTCATCTAAGGATAAAAGCATATCTAGAAGTTGAGCCAATAGTAAGGACGATTGGTCGCCTAGACACACCAAAAGCTTATGACTAAGAGCCAGAGCTAATAGTAACAACAATTGGTCACTTAACCATAAGGACATATTCCTAAAATCTGGAGACAATAGTAATAACGGTTGGTTGTCTAGGAATATGAAAAAGTCATGTCCAAAAGGCAGAACCAACAACGCGTCACTGAGCGGTTGGTAGTCTAGGCAAACTGAGATAACATGACTAGATGTCGAAGCCAACATCTAGGCAAATGAACGTAACAAGTCTATAAGTCAGAGCCAACAAGGTGTCACTAAGTAGTTGGTCGTCTAAGCCAACGGGGATAACATGACTAGAAGTCGGAGCCAATAACGCGTCTCTAAGCGGTTGGTCACTTATATATATAAAAAAGAAGTGATCCTAAGAATCGGAGCCAACAAGGTGTCATAAGCAGTTGGTCGCTTAGGAATACATGCACATATCCAAGAGTCGGAGCTAATAACACATCTCTAAGCGGTTGGTCGCTTGAACATATAGGAAATGGGCATTACACAAAGCCAGAGTCAACAATGTCGAAAAGACAGTTGGTCGTTGAGAGTCAAATATATCAATAATTGATATATAGAAAATGTTACTTCTAACAGCATGTGCGGGATTCTATACTGGCCTAAGCCTTACACCGTACTACAATTATTGAATTGAGCAATAGATTTGAAAACTTGAATTGCGAAACAACCCAGGGATAAGATAATGAACATGCACAGGCATATAATCACTGAATTGAGCAACAGATTCGAAAACACAGATTGCGAGACAACCCAGGGATAAGATAGTGAACATGCACAGGCAAGCATGCAGCACACAAATATTGGATAAGAAACCCCCCTGGGCAAATAAGTATGTATCATTCGAAATGCACATGTACGCAAACACACAAATTTATAAAACTGCAGATAATGCAAAAAACACGAGGCCTACAGGCACACAAACATGTATTTTACACATGGACACAAACTCTTTTTTTTGGTGGTTCAAAAATTGATCGGTTGATCAGAACCTAGGAAAGTCATGAAAATTTGAAATTTTCGGTCAAAAACTGGCTGGTTAATAAGCATGCTTTTGAGAAATTTTGACATTTTGGCATGAAAAATGACCGGTTGAGCCTCATTATATTTTGAAGAGTCGAAAACCGAATGGTTGGTCAATAGCCTTGACCAACTTAAATGACAAAATTGGCCAGTTAAACCGACCAGTTGTGTGCATAATTTTAAGGTTTTTGTCAAACACTTAAACCCAATCTAGCCCTAATCTCTCTTAAATTTCTTTCTTCTAAAACATCTAGAACGTGTAATCCTACCCTAATCACACTCCTAGCTTATAAATTCAACCAATCGCTCTCCAACTTCTTGTAATTTTGTTGAAGCATGGATGAGTACATTCATCGTGAGGGGGTCATGAGGGAGGTCCACAAATCAAGAAGATCTTTCCATTTCAGCAAAGAATCGGTCGAACAATCACTCTTTGCTGACTCCGGAGCAAGGAACCCACCTAAGCAAGCACTTTTTTGCGGAGGAGGTAAGTTTCTCATGGTTTTCGTCTCCTCACACACACTATTTCACCTTCCTTCACATACATACCATTCTCATGCAAAGTAGGAACCCCATATAAGATTTCTCATGCAATTTATGCATAAATTGGGCGGTTCCCTAAATTTTCTTCCTAATTTTTTAATTTTTCAGCCCTGCCCTACGAACTTGCGATTTAGGGGCTCCCCCAATCTTGTTATAGAATGGTGGATAAAAATCCCTAGACCTTTCAAGGTAGGATAATCGATACGGGTTTCAGCCCTTTTTGAATGGGTTGCACATCTCGACCTAAAGTAAAATACAACCGAGTGTTGGTAGGATTCCACCAATGCCTTTAACATGCCTTTTAGGGAGGGGACGGTCACCCTGTTCGACTTCATAAACATCACGAGTGTTTGTGCTCGAGGGATTCCTATACCTTTGACCCATGATCTCGACAAAGACCGGGACCTTGTGGTCTAGTTGCTCGGTTACAAACCGTCCTAGAAAAAGGGTGGTTTAGTCCTGTTGGGTACCCTCCAAGTATATTATGAGTATAAATTTGGACAAGGTAGAGGATGCAGTGATCGACCAGCTTGTCCGGGGGTTGTTGCTGTATGCTAATGGGGTAGACCTTTTTAGCAATAGAGATAATTTTATCCAACTACTATCCATACGGGCTTTAGAGAATATAAAAGAGGTAGGGGAGTACGACTGGGGTATTCCCACTCTGGCATAACTATTCTAGTCGATGGATGCAGTGTACCGAGGACAGTCTCACAGCTTCATGGGATATTATGACATTTAGGAGGTGAGCCCATGCTCCTAAACTCTTCTCCGATTATTCTCATGCATTCTCTAGACATTTTTCTCACATGTGGAGCATGTTCACAAATATAGGCCTTTTAGGTCCTCAATTCTTGTGCTCGTCGACTAGGGGAAAGGCACACTAGCGAGACTACAATAGCGATGTACCGGTAGAATTTCAGAGATGAGCGAGTGGGTGCACCTGAGATGATGTATCGAGGCAGCTTTAATGGGCTGAGAGAATGCCCGGTAAGCAATTCACTAAATTTGAAATTTTTACTCATACCTATTCATTTAATTCTTACCATTTTATCTCTTTTATTTCAAGCTTCCTTGTCCCGGTGGAGGACGACCAAGGTGTATCCAAAAAGTTAGCCCCACCCAGTGCCAAATGCTGTTAGTGGGACCCGTAAAAGAAGAGTTCTACTTGGGAGACAAGGTGTTACTCCTGCACTATCAGGCCGTCGAAGAACGTATTCTGGTTGCCTTTCTTGAGGATATGTACCCTACGTTGGAGCTAGATATGGGCTTGAGACAGAGTCTTGTTAGGGGCATCGATGTGTCCTCCACACGGTGGCCAAACGACCCTTACACTTACAAGGCCTTCGTAAGAGAAGACTTAGCCCCTCCTCTGACCTCGGAGTGGTTGAAAAATGTATAAAAAAAGAGGACGGCTCGAGAGAAGAAGAGGAAGGGAAAAAATGAGGTGGAGTCGGCTGAGGGTATCCCTTTCCCTTTGTGGATGGCGCTGATTTTCTTAAGGGGAAGACCAAAGAGCAGGAGCCGACCCCACGTCCAGAGAGGGACTCTGAGGTGTTTGGGCTCAAGGAATTGGCTAGGATCGACACAGTAAATTCTAGGCTTCAAATAATTATTTGCATTATTATCTATTCCTGCTAGATTTTAACTCTATGTCTTTTCTCAATGTAGGTCCCTTGTTCAGTGTTTAGAGATGATTACAAGATGATCCATAGCCTCAAGAAAATGGTGTCTGGCAATCAAGATTTGATATCCGTAAATGAACCCTCGGAGGAGGCTACGAAGATGCCTACTCCTACACCCTTACTACCACCTTCAGGAGGTGGATCAAGTAGTCAACTAAGCTCTGTGGATCCTCCAATCCTTGCTACTGCTGCTATGACTCCTAGGGCGACTCATGTCATTCTGAAGGGTTAGCGCGTGAAAACTAGGGTGATGATGTGGAGCTTTACCAAGAAAATGACCAAACCTGAGCCGGCTCCATCTAAGGGGAAAGAACAGGCTACCGGGAGCAAGAGGAAAGCTCCAGCTCCTCCACTGTAGCAAAGGCAAAAGTCATGCTCAGTTACCGAGGAAAAAGAGTATGAATAAGTTGACGAGGAAGAAATAGAGATTAAGGAAGTCGAGAAAAAGGCTGAAGAAGAGCCAAATGAGGCGATCGAGTGGAAATTAAGGAAGCTTCAAAATCTGGTGGCGGAAAGGAGCCCAGCCTCAGGAGGACTCAAAGAAAGCTGTGAAGAGATTGCCCAGTCTTAGGTCCTAGATTAGAATAGGCCTAAGTCCTTTAGGGATTTTTTTTCAGACATTCGATGTAACTAACTATTTTTTTTTTCAGTTTTTCATGTTAAGAACTACTAGTTAATTTATATGTTAATGTGTAATGTACTTATATGCTCACAACATGCACAAAAAGGGAAGGAGAATGGGACTGATCTGGCTGAAAAGAAAATTTTGACATTCAATTGAGCGATTGGTACATGGTTTGGTCTAAAAGTAGACACTTTTCACAGAAACTAACTATCCGGCCAGTTAGTCAGTGGCCAAAAAGATATTTTGAGGAAAATCGGGCAGTTAGTCTGAACCTAACTCCATTTTTATTGTAAATCAGACGGTTGAACAGAGACAAAATCAATTTTTACAATAAAAGCTGTCGGTTGGTTAGAAAAAAATTTTATTTTCTTGAGAAAACTATACGGTTGATCAGAGAGATGGACCACCAAATATTCACATCAAACGGGAAAACTAGCTAGTATATTTGAAAACAGTCTTGTTTTTTCGACAAACTTTTTTGATTTTTAAAATTTTTGACTCCTAACCCCACACAAATTAGGTCTCTCTACTATATATTCAGGAACTCCAAATGGCTTTCGAAGACAATCCCACGATCTTTGAGTTCCAATTTTATGCTTTCACTGATTCCTTCAATAATATTTAATTAATTGAACGATTTCAAACTCTATTAAGGTTGTGAAACCATTCTGCAGATCCTTCTGGAGTTCACTGATAGTATAGACCAAATCAGAAATATGTGGGAATTCATCGGCCATTGGATGTTAGAGCTTTCCGAATGAGTCCCGATACCAACCATCTTAGCCTTAATGGTATAGAGAAATTTGTTAGAATAGTAATGATATATACCACAGAATTCGAGCTGGCTGGCTTATACCTTTATAGGGGTAGGGGAATTTTTTTGTAGTTTTTAGGGTGTTTTTTGGGATTTTGGAAAATGAGGGGTGTGATTGACTAACCGTCTCGTTATTTAGAAGGAAAATCGGGCAGTTGGTCAGTGAGGTTAGGCTTTGTTTTTTAGGATCTTCTAGAAATTTTTCTGGAGGATAAGGTTCTAACTAATCGTCTAGTCATCCTGATGGATAAACCGGCCGGTTGGTCAGTGAGGTTAGGGTTTGTTTCTGGGAATTTTCTAGGAACTTTATAGTAAACAAGGTCCTAGCTAACCATCCGATCATCCTGATGGGTAAATTGGTCGGTTGATCAATGAGGTTAGGGTTTGTTTCTAGGAATTTTTGGAAACTTTTTTGGAGGATAAGGTTCTGACTAACAGTCTGGTCATCCTGATGGATAAACCGGCCAGTTGGTCAATGGGGTTGACTAGGGTACAAACCAGCCAATTTCTAAATTTTTTTCAAGTAGTACACATACTAACTAGTCATCCGATTGGAGCTCGGTTAATTGGTTGGCTAGTTAGAGTAGGCCTCATTTTGCAAAATTACTAGTTTAGCTTACAGAATGTTGGTTAGTTTCCCTACCAATTTGCTATAGGCCAATACAGGTATTCTCCCACCAAACGGCAAAACATTGAATGGTCCGAGTGTGTGGCTTCTCTCAAACACTAGTGTAAAGGTCATCCAATCGGCTCAATTGTACCATGTACATCACTCTTGTAACTAGGAAGTTAATAATGAGCGGTCCACAATATATATACAAGTCATTTAATATACTAAGAAATCAAGAGGTCCCTTGAGTACAAGGTCGTGGAGTTGAGAGCACAATTGAAAGGTCATGTTGTGACAAGAAGGACAAAGGCCTTCAAGTGTCACTCTCGAATGGGTGGGTTGGCGTGAGATGTGCGCTCTGTGAGGTATGGAAATAAAAGTGCAAGTATCACAGTTTTATCATATTGTACATGCCAAAAAAAATATAAAGAAAATACAACAAGGCCAAAAATCAATAAAAACTTTTCAAGTCTAGTCCTCTTAGTTATTTTGTCCCCAGCGGAGTCATGCATTGTAGCGAACTGCCTCGGAAAAATCTCTGGAAGGATTTTAGGAGTCGCCATATTATTTAATTAAAGGAAAATAAGAAAAACCTAAAAATGACTCTAAGGTGTCCAAAAGGACGACTACTCTATCTAAATCAAGAAAGGGGTTTGGGGATTACGTTTTCTAATGAGAAGGGGTTAGGCATCCGCCGGCCCTTTTGGTCTCTACTTAATTTCTATTAAATATTGGCCGAACACGTAACATGCAAAATATGATAAAACTTGTCTTAAATTAATTTTTATGTTTTTGGCTTGAACTCGACATCGGGGGTCGAATTGCCTACGTATCCGGTTGAACTAATCGGAATCAAAACCGGTATAGTTCGACTCTGGTCCTACGAGAAGTAATTTACATTTCAAGCCTAGACGTAGACAAAGAAATGTAATAGACTTTTTTTGTGTGTTTTTGAATAGAAATACGATTACGGGATCGGGAGACAATCTATATGATTTTCTAAGCTAGAAAACTCTTAAAGATTATCTCTTGAAGTAGCTTGTCTAGATGACTCGGGGACGCGCTGGCAATGATCCACGATGCAAAGAATAAAAAGACTTTTAGAGTGAACATTATTGGCTAAGATTCGAGAGAGAGAGAGAGAGAGAGAGAGAGAGAGAGAGAGAGCGCATCACTTCATAAGGAAGTGGTATACAAGCTCTAAAGAGAATAAGCTTTCTGACCCCTGAAATTGAGGCCAAGGCCCCTTTTTATAGTACTCAGGGTCACAAAACCTGATAAGATTGGCTATGTCAATGTGCAATGCTGGAGAGAAGTCAAAATAAGTGATAAAATTGTAGATTGACAAAAGTCAATTAACATGTCGATTAATCCCGTGAATTAAAAAATAATTTTTTTGAATTTCTAGGCATTATCTGACCATATTTTTAGTAATTATCTCTGATTTCAAAGATGAGATGTCCCGGATTCAAGATAATTCATTTTCTAACCATAAAATGGATTGATTTAATCTTTGAATTAGGGATAATTCATAAATCATTTCTCCAAATTATCTAGACAAACTAAATTAATTAAATAATAAAATCCAGAACTTGGACTGGATTGACACTATTGGACTGGAATAAATGCTAACTGGACTGACATCGGACCAGACAAGTGACTGGACTGGACTGTTAGTCTGGACAAGACCACTAGACTTGACAGCTAGACTTAGATACTCGACAGCTGGATTGGACTAAATTAATTAATTAAATCATATTACTAAGCCCAGACTCAATAATGCACTCTAGTAAATAATAAAGCCCATTATTTATTTTCTTAAAAGTACCTACAAAAATGAGGTACCTATAATATGAGATAGCAAAATTATGGATGTACAAAATCCTTAACTGAACAAATAATAGACTGAATTGCAAAATATTAAATGTGTTTAGTGCAAAAACAGACGTCAGATGAGCTATTTGAAAATAAGATCACACATGCCATCAGTGGCACGTGGGACATTGTTCAAAAAATAATATCGTAATCTCTAGCTCATCCCATTGAGCTATCCTACATTCAATCCACGTAGGTAAATGAGAAACAAAAAAAAAGTCACGTACATTGTGGCATGGCTCACCGCTTTACCTATGCATATGTTTAATAAATTAGACAAGACATCAACAGGTTACCTAGACTGAGTAAACTAATGGGTCGCAAGTAGGTGCAAAGTAAGTTAAATTTGCATGTCGAACGATTTTCAAATGAACTCAACTTTTATCTTAAATGAAAGAGGTCAAAATAACGAGTTCAATGGAATTTGAGCCACATGAATTAGGGTTTTCATGAGACAATAATCATGAGATCAGCAAACCATTATAAAAAGGACCAGTAAAAGATAAAGAACCAACCAAAGTATGGATAATGTACTAACAACCCAATAAAAGGTAAATGTAGAATTTTCAATGGTACAATAAAAGCTGACATTAAAACAAGGAACATAGGACATAATTTGAAGGCGTTGATGTAACACGATGACTCCAAAGTAACAAAGTCCAAATGCCCATATGACGTTCTAATATGATTAGGCAGTATCAAGAAAGATGAGAAAATTAGTGACAAAACAAAGTCTTGATTGAATAAAGGATATAATGACAAATGCAACTAGGGTACCCAAAAAGAATCAAATGAGGACCGATAGTGAATAGACATAGAAAAATCAATTCCACGTGTTAAACTTGTCAACAATTAAACATAGATTGAAAGAAATACAATTAAGAGGGTGTTTAGAATGGTCTAACCTGATTAAATTCATATTAAATTAGGTTTGAAGTGTTTGACAAAATAAAGTAAAGTGATTAAGTCCTCAACGTGCTCAAAACTGATGAAATCCATAATCTTCATTTTCTTGGATTAAGATTTAATGGATCTGAATCGCCTGCTGTAGCTAGGGTTACAGCATGCATGCTATAGCCCAAGTTATAGCTGTCCGATCGAATTAGGTGGGAGATGATGGCTCTGATGAAGCCACGTCATCTACTATTTATTCTCTCATAAACGCTCTGCCGACAATGCTTCTATCTCCAAGCCAGACTCCTCTCTCTCTCTCTCTCTCAATTCCATCTACCGATGACTCATCCACGCCCTCCATTTTTCGGCAACTACATCTTTCCTCCAAAAATCAGACTACACTACCATGGAAGAACCATCCTCGTCAACACCTTCGGCCACCATAAGGTATTCGAACACTGATGTATGCTAGATATTATCGTGTATCAATTCTAAATATACCTAAACATGAGAAGTGTAAATATGGACATTATCAATCTTTAATATATGAGTCTTGAATTTTTTTTATTAATTTAAGAACTCTACGTGATTCTCTACTCAAGTTTGTTGTTCTGTTTCTCTTTCTTAATTAGCATAATTTCTCCCTTTTTCCTTGTTTCAGTAAATTACTGAAAATTTTAGTACTTGTTTGTTTTCCTGTTTTAGTAACTTATTGAAGATTTGAGTGCTTGTTAATGTTATTGTTTGTGAAGTTCATCGTGATCTAAACTTGAAAATGTTGTTACACTTACAAAGCACATGTAATTGCATCACACAGTCCTGAGAAAGCTCTAGAGCATGTGACTGTTTAGCTTTGATAACTTGAATTGCTAGGTCATTGTAATTGGATAATCCCCTTCCTTCTCGATAAAACACTAGTGCCCTTAAGGTGCCAAGTTGGTGCCTTATGATTGTTGATATCAGGGGTGTAGCATTGCTGTGTAATAATGGAATCTGCCATTTGGTGAGAGGAGATTTTAAAAAGAAAGATAATGTAGTTTTAATGAACGGTACAAGCATAGTGAGTTATCTTTATATAAACAATTCTACATCTTTAACTTCAAGAAAATAAGTACAGACAATTCTCATCTTTACCTTTAAGAAAAGCAATATATGCCCAAGAACTTAGATGATGGGTGGTATGGGAAGGAAGAATGAAAGACTTGGACGAGAATGGTAATGAAATTAAGGAGTTGCATTTTTTTTTTTTACCAAATGCTAGTTGCAGAATTTATAGATGATAAAAGTGAGTGATGGGGTAGTGAACCAATTCCAGGAAAAGTTTATCAGTTGAGGTAATGTTGTACTAGGTAAAATACATTGGAAGGAACTTTTTGTGGACTGTTAAAATTCTAGTAAAGAGCTCTAACATTTGGTTTCCTTTTACTGTTTGGTATTGATCGAATTTCTTGCAATCTCATAAGGGAATAATAAGGCTCAACAAAGCTCTCTTCCCATTAAAATCAAATTCAATGATGCGCAAGTTTAAAGAGTTTGGGAATCTGGGTTAGTAGTGTAGTTGGTATTTCTCCCGTATATTAAAAAGATGACAACTAGTACAATGCATGTAGTTCATAATTTAGTTTATCCTATTGAAATGATATTGTTCATGGAGTTTAATATAGTGAAATGGATGTATGTTTTTATGATTACATAGTCTAAACTTCCTGAAGTAGGAAATAATGAACTTCTATCGATATCGAAATGCACATCAAATGATTGGGTACCTAAAAATAATATGGAATTTGATAGCCGGGATGAAGCGTGGAAATTTTGGGTGGACTATGGAGGGAAAATGGGCTTTGGCGTCCGTAAGGATTATTCAAACAAAAGTTAAAATTGTCACCTCTGAAAAATTTGTGTGCAACAAAGAGGGTTTCCAAGAGATTGATGAACGTGATCATTTGTCTAAAGTTCCTAGAGCAGAGACAAGAACGGGTTGTCCTATAGGGATGGAAATTATATTTGATCAAAAGAAATGTAAGTACTATCTTCCAAACTTTAATGGAGAGCGTAACCATGATCTCCACGCTCCAACATGTGTTCATTATTTGCGATGTCAAAGAAATATAACAGAAATTCAAGCGGTAGAAGTTGATTTGGCATATGATGCCAGGCTTACACAAAAGAAATCTTTTGATTTGTTTGGCGTGAAATTTGGGGGAAAGGAACATGTTGGATTCCTTCTGCTAGATAAAAAAAATCACCTTCGGACCAACAAGAAAGAGGATTGCAATTTCGAGAAGTTGGAAGTTTGTTGATGAGTATTAAAAATCAAGCATCACAAGATCCATCATTTTTATTGCATTTCAATTGGACAATGAGGAGCAAGATACTAAAATCTTTTGGGCAGACGGAAGAATGTGCATGGACTACGAATTTTTTGGTGATATTGTGACCTTTGACACTACATTTGCATCCAATAAAGATCATAGACCTCTTGGGAGTGTTTATTGGGCTTAATCACTAGAGAATCAGTCATCTTTGGAGCTTCTTTATTATATAGCGTGACATAAGCGTCGTTCCATTAGATTTTAGTACATTTTTTGAGGCACATAGATTTAAGAATCCTACTACCCTCTTCACTGATCAAGATATAATGATGAAAAATGCCGTACGTGTTGTGACGCTGGAGGTACGACGTAGTTTGTGTACTTTTCATATTATACAAAATGCTATTAAACATCTTGGTTGAATTGAGGAAGGATGTTTCATGTTTTTTGAGTGATTTTAAAGCCCTAATGTTTGAATTCGAGGATATGACAAAATTTGAAAAGGAGTGGGAGGTGTTGCTTAAAAAGTACAAAGTACATGAGAATAGTTGGTTAGAGAAACCTTATGCCTTGAAGAAAAGTGGGCTCAATGTTACATGAAGACAACGGTTACTGTCCCCCCCCCCCCCCCGCAAGAGGAAGTGCAACGCTAAACAAGCTAGTTAACATGTATACATCAAGGATTAACAGAGCTTTACTACAAACCTGAAAAGAAACAGCGAAAGTATGGCTTAAATGTTACAGTCGTTCATAAGTGAAAAGACTGAGCTCACATTATATTACAAAACACCTCTCCCCTATGCAAGTGCTACATTCCAAAACAAAAGGACAACTATATTTTTGCTCACCCAGTGTAATACTCTTGCTCCTCACCAAGGTACTCCTCTTCGTCCCTAGGCAGATATTCCGATTCTGAACCTAGAAAAAAAAAGTATCGGGAATGGGTCAGTCTGAAAATGCAAGTCACTTGAACAGACGACATCTACGTACTTAAGAATAATTTAACATATCGAGTATCACATACAACCATCTGCTCATACTTGCCTTAAAAAGAAACGAGAATAGCATATCGAGCAAGATTTGAAATCTTGTAGAACATATACGAGAATGACCAGCAAAACCTAAATATTAACTTGATCTTGCCAAGAATAACCAAACAGTATAAACAAGTTCGAGACAAGTATAAGCCAAGTACGAGAACAAATATGCCCCTCATGCACAAGCCAACCTTTCCTGAGTGCGAGAGACTTTTCGTATCTCAACCAACTGATGTAGCGGGTTGGATAGAAGAAGTCCAACGTCATCCCAGGCACGCCAATAATTCCTTTTGAGAAGTAGTACGCATAGCTAGTGCGTACTAGCAAGACATGAACGAGAACGAGAGCCCTGGCCGGATAACTTCCAACCCCAGCAAATAACACCCTCAACTCACTTTTTTCTCCTCCTTCACGTGATATGCATAATCATGTACAGATGTCAACAGAATGTCATCAAGTACCTCAAAAGAGATTTAGTCCCCTATCAAGTCATATTTACCATATTATCAACAACACATGTCAAACATGTAACCTAATCTCTAAGGTGCAAACTAATTCGGTAATCAAGCAAGAAATAATTTGATGTTCTTCCTAAAGTACCCTACTCATATGTATACTTATACTATTGTGTAGATATTTGAGTGTCCATTTAAGACTTGAAATTTACCTAGTTATTCATCATTAAGCCGGAGACAAAGAACTACTAGTTTATGTTACATAATCTGCCCGGTATTTCTATTGGCAGCAGGAGTAGTTTATACTCCGAAAATCTTAACAATTTAATAACAAGGCCTATACAGTCAAACTATATATTTCTAGAAACTAGAATTAAATATATACATCCCAGTATTTTGTTTGGTACAAAAATATTATTTTAAGGTCATATGAAGTCCTTCCAAAGACATACTTCAGAATCTGTCCAGCAACAGTTTCACAGGACAGGTTCCAAGCCACAAATTTTAAACCATAGTAATAGTACTTTAAATAATCTGAAATTTGGTATGTATACTCTATACATGTAATAGTATAACATATAAAATAATCAAGTCCCTCTGCCACTAATCCCTATATTTCATATTTGCATATTAACCCCAAAGTTTTGCATAATCACTTTTTAACCCCCAAAATTTTACATAATTATATTTTGACCCATAACTTAATTTCAACATTTGTTTTATGTAGAAAAAAAATATAACATAATTATATTATTTCAATCAAATTTAAATATGTTTAAACTTAATCAGATGATTAGTAGCTAATTAAGATCTTGGTCTCACAGTTACTTTAGGGTGTGAAGTACACAAGTTAGCGAGAGCGTGAATGCCAAATGGGCATGCATTGAAGGTTATCGATGTGCTTGGCATTAAGTATATTTCAGAGGCATATATTCTCAAGAGGTGGACAAAAGGAGCAAGAGATGGCTGTGCATGAGAGGATGAAGGTCTAGATGTTCATCAGAGTGAAGGTTTGTATATAAGTAATCAGTATAGAGAGCTTTGGCCCGATGAAGTGAGATTGGCATATAAGGCTTCTGAATTAAGGATGGGTACAAAACTAGGATGAAAGAGTTGGACAAAGAAATTGAAGAACTTAGGAAGAAGCATAAAGAATTTATGGATCATGGTTGTGAACTTAATGGTAGTAAAGGTGTGGATAGGAATGCCATCAAAAGTCTTGCTAGGAATATGAAAGGCATAAAAAATGACGAGGTAAACGACATAAAATTTGGGTAGAGAAGTAACCAAGAAAGAGGAAATGAATTGATTGACAATTCATTGGGATGTCTAAACAATGACAAGGAAAATCAAGATCCATCGCTACCTCATGAGATATTTAACTAACATATATGTATGCATACTTTTTTATTCAATAAAAATGTAAATCATGCCAATGCTAATACTTGCTTTTTATAGTGCATGGAAATACCTCAAGCATCTAGTAGAAGTAATTTTGATCATGACAATGTTGAAAACATATATCGATCAAGTTTTACCTACAATGTTAAACGTAAGTGTTCCACTTTTCAAATTAGGTTCTAATTGTCTTTTGGGTGCCAGAAAGTAATTTATTCATCTCTTCATCTTTATGTTTTTTCTTTATACGCCGGCCTAGATGATAATTTGTTGTCAAGTTTGTCGCAAGGCTCAGCTCGTACTCAATCCAATATGAAAGAATATTTGGGAACTTCAACGTGCTTGGTTCAAACCGTAACCAATCAAACTGTGAAAGAGTATCTGAAGACTTCAACGTGCTTTTAAGTCAAGCCTAGACGTCAATTAGTTACATTTTCCAAAGAAAATTGTTCATGATAGGACCTATGTAGCATTTCCTATTTTGAACTCTTGCTTGCCTAAACTATGGATAATTATATTGTTGTTAACGGTTATGTTGTTGTTGCGTGCCTACTATGAGAAATGCCTTGTTCTTGAAAATTATCAAGTTTCATTACTTAATTACTTTCATTTTGTGGGAAGTAAATGTATATTCTCAGATTTTCAATGATATAATTTTGTTTCATCTGGAAAGCATAAACCATCATTCTCTTTTAGAGAAAAAAAAAACATGATTTATCTCCGAAAAATCTAGCAACAAAGTATTACCGGTTTTCTTATTTTGCAAAAACATTTATAAAATGCTGTAATAATATTGCACAGGTAAATGCGTGGCCACTAGTCATCAATTAAGGGAACATTAAGCAAATATTCTTCAAGTAGTCCTTTCACTCTTCACAGTAAGAAGAATTTTAGGATAAAATGCATGAACAATACTATTATATTAGCATTTCAATAGATTAAATATTTTGGTAACCGTTATTCAACTTTCAAAGATATCAACTAACGATTTCAAGTTAAAATGAACTTGACAAAGCTTATGGAATAGCTCATAGCTTTAATCAAACTTGGTGTGTAATTATAAATCGTGACTCTGTACATCATCATCCACAAATACGAAGTAGTAAAACAGCCTGCTACTAATCAAAACTATACAGCCAAATACACAAAAATTCAACTTCCTTAAGACATTATACCCTCATCAATCTCCCACGCTGTGCATAATCTTCAATACACATGCTGTTCTTAGGCACCTTATTCTAGTTTCTCACAGGCTATCTGATCATTTGCTAACTAGCTGAAAAAAGTTGTCTACAGTCCTTACTTTCTGCTAAAAATTTCTTGTATTTCTCTCCAATCAAAACAATAATCAAATCAGCTTTAACCAAGTCTTGAAGACACCACCAAGCTCATTTCCCTCCTATGTTTATAAGACATTCAAAGGATAACGAAGCTATCATATTCACACATGTCAGAGTCAAGTTTGCCTGCACAAGTCGCAGAGCGACCTAAGTTTCATAAACCTTTTGTTACTAAAAGTCAAGAAACTTTTATTAGCAGCACGATTTCTAGAAAATGTTTAAATAAAATCCAAGTATTACCAGATTTTCTTTCACATATGGACAAATTGTGTTACTTGCAAAATAAAAAATTCAAGATTCTTGAGATCTTGTCATGTTTTGTTGATTTTCATCAAGAATGAAGTGGGTTTAAATTGAAATGTGGGCTTTGAAGCTGAGAAACAAAGAACAACTTAATACAAAGCATAACAACAAGTACAATTTGAAGCATCTTCTGTCCTATGCGATCATCTATTCCTCAGCAAGGCGAGAGGGGAGGCATGTGAATGAATTAGAAAGCTAGATAATGTGGCATTCTAAGGCATTAACCCAAAGAGAATGATATCGTAAAAGTGATGCAGATAAGTTTGTTAACCACAAACCAACTCTGCACTAAGGAAAATTGGTAACACAAGCATCTGCTAAAGGCTTAAGCTACTATAGTTCTATAATATGCTATTTTGATGAACATAAATTCAGAATTTCCAATTCCCATTATGCAATTCCCAATTCAAGAAGTGTAAAATCCAATAAACTATAAGTCTCGGGCAATAAAGAAAAAAGAAGGGAAAAAAAGAAAAGAAAACTATTCACTGAAATTAGAGGATGCCACTCAGTCTGCCTTCAAGAAAATGCCAACACAATAAGCAACTAAGAACCAACAAGGTACATAACCAAAGGAGAAAAAATAACAATGCCTGATTAATTTCCACAACAAAGCAAGTTAGGTTTTCAAGCATTTGTTACCAACTTTAAAAGATAGAATTATCATTCTTCTAGCCTTGCACAAAGAGTATATGAGACACGAGGGATATAGTAGCATATTATTATGTGTGTGCACACGTTCGCGTGCACGTGCGTGCGTGTGTGAAAGTATAGTATATTGGACACATGACTGACCTTTGATGACCCAGCGTCATGCCTTCCACATGTCGCCGCCGTAAGTTAGAGGTGTTGCATCCATAAGGTAGAGGTGTCATCGCTGTAAGGTGGAGGTGTTGCTACTGGCAAGTGACGTCCAGCTATGTCATTGCCGGAAGGCTATGTTTGAAGGAGAGAGAGGAGTCGTTGTGGCCCATGGATCGACATAAGGTGGAGGCGGTGGAACCCGTGATTTAGGTTTCAGAGGATGCGCCTTTTTGCTGGTGGATGAAGGTTCTTCCAGGGCAGCTTCAAGTTCTAGAGGAGAGAGAGTGAGTGTAGATCGCATTGCCAGAAGGTGGATGTGCCATCACTGTGTCATCGCGGGAAAGTAGAGGGCATGGATGAGTTGTCAGCAGATAGAATTGGGGAGAAAGAGAGAGTCTGGCTTGGAGAGAGGAGAATGGTAGGCAGAGTGTTTATGGGGAGAATAAATAGTGGATGACATGGCTTCATTAGAGCCTTTATTTGCCACTTAATTTGATCAGAAGGCTGTAACTGCGGCTACAGCATGCCGATTGTAACCCTAGTTATAGCAAGCAATTCAGATCCATATTTAATTTGTTTTGAAAAATCAGGTTTAACCAAGAGAATTATCAAAATATCCTTACATATAAACAGTGACTTGGACAAAAATAAATGAAATGGCTTGACATTAAATGCTCTATTTTAGTTTGAATACACTGTATGGTAATTTTACCAAGCTAAACCTACTTTAATCCCTTTTTGTCTAAACTCCTTCAATAACTTTTAAATTATTATGCTTTAAGTGGAATAAAGCTAATTTTAGAAACTAATTTTGATTTAATCAAACTTTCTTTTTTAAGAATCAATCTTAAACGACCTCTAATGACCTATGCGTAAAGTGACGGTCAAACCAAAAGAAGACAGTGAAAAGAAAGGTGTTTATAGCTAAGTTGTGAATAAAAAGTCTAAAAAGAAATAAGTGCCACAATGCATATGGAATTAACAAAAGCGCAGGGTCTAAGGGGTTGCATGTATTCCACGTACAGTGTATCAATAACGAGTAAGAGGTCTAAAACCGTGTGCAGAGTTGCAATAAGTTGCTTCCATGCCAAATCAAATCGAAATCATGCAATAAACCCTTACAGACATAGGAGTGGTTGGTCCAACACTGATTAGATTTCAAAAACAATAGGCTCATACATCTAGCACAATCAAAACCAAAGCCTTGATCACTTCAACCTATTCATGTCAAAAGCCTTAAAGACAAGCACACTCAAATTCTAATTAGGGTTCCAAATGATTCATAAAATCTATAGAGTTCTTATTACAAGCCTCAATTCAAAGATGAAGAAAAGTATAGTCTTATCTTAAAGCATTTACAAAAATTCCAAGAGATCACTTCTTAGAGGTTCTCTAGAGGCTGCTCTGAACTTTGTTGTGCTCATAGGCAAATCAATATATTGTACGCAGAGTGTCAAAGACCTAAAGATATATTTATATTCCTAAAACTGTTAAAGTTTTAAAATACTTATTATGTCCAACTTCTCTAATTTTTAAATGGGTCAAACTAAATCCAAAATTTTAAATCGGGTCATTTAATCCCAAGTATAACCCATTTTTTGAATTAAAGCTAAATTATTTCTTAAGCCCAAATCATGACAAAAGTTAGATTTTTTTAATATGAAATTTAACGCATTACAATATATGGGACCTGACATGCCATAAAGCCTTAACAAAAGGAGTGATTACCGTCCTTAAAACCTGATCACGATGGTTAAAAATCTAAACCAGTTGCTCCTTGTAGGAAAGGTCTTATTGCACAAGTAAAGGCTTATTCTGAATAAAGTACGTTAGATCGTGAACGTACTTCTTGAGATTCAAAATCTGAAAAACATTATGAGTGAGCGAAAGCTCTGACAGTAATGCAACTCTGTAAGCCACCAAGTCGATTTTCTCCAAAATTTTGAATGGCCCAACAAACTTAGGGCTAAGCTTGCTCTTATATCGAAAAGCAACACCCTCTCTTTAAGGTACAACGCTCAAAAGCACGTGATCACTTACCTTAAACTCAAGTTTGCAGCGGCGGTGAGATGTATAGCTACATGGTCTGTTCTGGGTAGCTTTAAGACGTTCCCGACCAAATGAATTTTATGAGCAATCAACTGTATTAGTTCTGGTCCCACTACCTATCTCTTGCTTATCTTATCCCATCATAGTGGAATCTGCACCTCTGTCCATATGATATCTCAAACGGTACCATTTTAATACTGACATAATAGCTATTAATCGTAAGCAAACTCAACTAAAGGTAAATGACAAAGTCAACTACCACCGAGATCTATTAGGCAAGCTTTCAGCATATCTTCTAGAATCTGAATGTTATATTCAGATTGCCCATCTATCTATGAGTGATAGCTAGGCTGAAACAAAGACTGGTGCCCATAGAATTTTGGAAACTTCTTCAGTACTGCAAACTAAAATTTTAATAGTGCTTTAGCTCGGATTGGAAGGAAACGTACAGTCTTTGTCAATCTATAAATAACAACTAAAATAGTAGCAAAACCCTTGGTTGTCCTCGGTAAGGCTCCCATAAACATGCTTCCACTTTCATTATGGAATCTCAAGTGGCTGAAGTGGGTCCACTAGGCTACTGATATTTCGTCTTCACTCTCTCACAAACTAAATAATGGGAGATAATCTCTACTATATCCGACTTCATGCTACTTTATAAAATGTACCGATACATCTTTATTGGGTGAATAGAGAAACTAGAGCTATGAGCCTCTGCCAATTATTCCTCCTCAAGGGCATATAAGCTGGTACACAAAGTGTCTTACGAAATCAAACCACACCCTGCTCATCAACCCTGGACTCAGACTGCTTCTCACTGCTAATATTTCCAATAATGCGAGCTATCTATAAGTCCCCATCTTGAGCTTCCTTGGTCCTGCTGATCAAGGTAGGTTATGCCTGTAGCGCTGCCAAGTGCTCTCCAGAATCTTGCCATCTGGACATCGAGATCCAAAGAGCTGAGGTTGAGGAGAGATCAACACTGCTAAGTATCCAATCCTCTTCCTATTAAGTTTATCGGCCACCACATTCGCTTTATCAAGGTTGTAGCGAATCGCCTCGAAAAAAATCCTTAGACATGGAAAAGGTCTCAAATTATGAGTCACCATATTTTATTTTGTTAGACCAAAAGGAAATAATAAAAACCCTAAAAAGACTCTAAAATGTCCAAAAGCTACTAAATCTATTGAAAACAGAGAAACGAATTCAAGGACTATAAGTTATATCGGGAAAGTGTTAGGCACCCACCATACTCTTTCAGTCGCTACTTCATTTTTAATGATTTTTGGCCATAAACACATAAATTGGCCATAAACACATAAATATGCATAAACAAACCCTGATTCTAATTCTATATTATTGGTTTGAATTCGACAGTAGGGGGTCAATTGGCCTACGTATCCGATTGGACAAACTAGAATCAAAACTATTGTAGTTTGACCGGGCCCTACAGGCGGCGACTTACATTTGGTCTTTGACTTGAAAGGAAATGAAAGACTTGTTTAAAAAGTTTTATATATTGGAAATGAGATCACACGGAATGGGAGGCGCTCTAGACTACCATAATCTAAACTAGTTGAGAAAGCTATAAATATACCTCGAGAATGAGCTTGCCTAGAAGACTCAGGAACGCTTTATAACGAATCCACGATGCAATTAACTTACAAACATGTAGAGAAATGAAGTATGAAGTGCTAAATTCCCCTTAGAGATGATCTACCACTTCGATGGAAGAAATGGTATAAAAGCTCTAGAGAAAAAAAAATCCAAAAATGTAGCCTGTAGGCACCCCATTTTTGTAGTCCTTTTTATTTGTATATAGTAACTGGGCTTAATTGATGATTAATATTTATTATTATGGGTGTAGGCCTTATAGTATGTTAAACTTAATTTATTTAATTAAGTCCAATAGTTAATCCAGTCCAATCTAATTGGAAAAGTCCAGTCTAGTTAAACCAGTCTAGTTAGTTAGGTTTAACTCAGGTCCAGTTAAGAGATTATGATTAGTTAGATAATTTAGGGTTATGTTGTGATTTATCCTTGATGCATGTGATTAATCCTTGATTTATATGAAATCTAGAGATAGTTCTCAAATCTGGTTCATTCCAACTATATTTTCAAAAATAATTACCGAATTAAGGGCAGAAATATCCCGAAATTCGAGAAAAACTTTTTTTTTTATAGTGAACTGGCCGGTATCGGCCGGGTCGTTGACTTTTTTTTTAAGTTTTAGATTTCCATCAAATATTCAACTCTATCACTAACTCACAGACTGGGATAGTCATCCTTATCATTTCTAGCATCCAGACATCTGTAGGTAGGGTCTTTGGGCTACACTTTTAAGGACAACCTTTTTCTTCCTAGAGCTTTTATAATATTTCTCTCTTAAAAGTGGTAGATCATCTCTAAGGGGAATTTAGCACCTCATATTCGTTTATGAATAGTCTTGCATCAATTGCATCGTGGATCCGTCACAAACATTCATAAGTCTTCTAAGCAAATGCATTCTTGAGTTATATTTATTGCTTTCTAGATTAGCTTAGATTATACTAGTCTAGAGCGTCTCCTATTCCCGTGATCACATTTCTATTACATAAAACCTCAAAAAGAGTCTTTTCCTTTCATTTTATAAATTGAATCTAAGATCGAAGTGTAGGTAGCCTCCCGTAAGGTCCGAGTCGAACTACAATAGTTTTGATTCTGGCTTGTTCGACTGGCTACGTAGGCATATAATAATATCTTTAAGATGAGATCTCCCGACAGATCACCCAATTTTTCACATGTCAGCTATTCTTTCCATTGCCGAAGGACAAGAATGTAAAAGCACCAAGTAGGGCAAGATTATGTGCTTCTTGGGACCTAGAGCGCACTGGATCAACAAATTGAGAGGAAATGCTTGTTGTGGTATTCCACCTTCCACATGTGCCATAACCAGGTTAGTTTAAAGAAAGCAACAAATCAATCAACTGGTGGCCATCTCAATAGAATAGACTAGAACCGTGGCTAAAAAGAGAATTGTACCACATGATTAGCTATAGTGGATGTGGCACATCAATTACCCAGATGAGACAAAAAACAAGTACCCGAGCTTCGCATGTGTAACCTCTATACAAAGAACGGTATGCAAAAAGAATACAAGCACAAACGATATAACTAAAGGGAAAGGCAAATAAGATATAATGAAAAACCATTGGCTTCTTCTTTCTCGTACCGCACTTCTTTCACCAAAACAACCAAAATGTGCCACACTGTTTGGAAATTGTAATTGAAAAGGTACAATTCTAGGGATAATCTCTGATCTATTTTGTCCTTGTTTTGGGTGAACCTCTAGAACGTCGATAACCAAAATCTCACTTAATTGTCACCTTCCAAGTCTCTCTTACCGATTTGCTTTGCATTTTCAGTGCACCTTCTATTGCTACCTCCAATACCATCTATAGAAAGTTTGACATCAGCAGCACCACATAAGTTCTATAATTACTCACTTCGAAAGGCTTTTGTAAAATCTGGTAGTACTTTTTTTTTGGGGGGGGGGGGAGGTATTTAGTATCCAATTAAATGTTTTAATTTGAATTATCAACTTCATTAGGTAAAGCAACCAAAAGAGAATACAAACAATTTTAAATAATGATAAAGAGCTATAAACAAGTAAATCACAAGCTATGTGTTCTAGTGATTCAGTTCCCCTTATTTACAACCACCTCGCAATGCTTCAATCAAGTCTTAGAAATCTAGAATTCCACTAGAGAGGTCGTGCGTCAGGAATTTGCACCTTGCTTGCGTTCTCTACTAACCAGCATTTGCTACCTCACTTGCGTATTCTGAATGCAAGTTAGCGAGTGACTCTATGGATTCACACAATTTACAATTGAAGAAAATAGATGTTTATAGTAAAATAAGTATCTAAGTTGTATTTGTTTAAGGATGTCTCAAACAAGACTATAAGTGAAGGATACAATATATATTAGGTGAATATTACTAAACTCCTTGAGTTTAGGGTGTTTTGCCACAATATCACTTGTGTTGTCTGATCAAATAGAGTGTGGATTGTGTTAAAAATTCTTGTGAAAAAACTTGCTCGCCCTTTCCCTTACATATCCTTTCATCATGTTATTCTTAGTCCTTGTCTTATCATCACCACACCACCACCGAGAGTCCATGCGCAGCCAACAGAGCCCATAGCCACCACCACTATCCACCACCTCATAACTCACCTACGATCAACACCGACAACCACTATCATCACCCTCGACCTATCTCAGCTGTAAAACTATGTATCATGACACTGCACCAACCTAACACCACCACTAATATGCGCCAATCACCACCATCGCATCGCCCTAACCAAATATCTCTGATGACCACGAAACAACCACCACCAATATGCACACACACAGACGTGTGGGCTTCCACACACACAACGCACACATAGACACAAATTTGCACACACATGGACACACTCACACACCACCACAAGTATTTACCCAGTCTGCCAGGATCCCGTAGAATACCGCTAAAACCTGGTTCAGTTCTTCTACGCATCCAAACCATTTTCTTCCACTTATTTAATAGGTCTACAAATTTAGGAAAACATTGACGAAGTTTTTTGGCTGGAAAAGATAAGCAGTGGCTACCTCATGTTTTTTATTATGGCGGCGCAGTGAAAGAAGGGGATGAGAGGAAAATGGCAGGGAAAAGAGAGAGCGTGGGGAAGACACAGAGATACACACTATCAAATATATTTTAGGATTTCAAGGTAATACAAGTATTTTAAAAGTACCAAATGATCATGCCAGTTAAAATCGTTAGCTAGGACCTCAAAAACCAGGGAAATCTCAAACGATATATATATATATATATATATATATATATATATATATATATATATATATATATATATATATATATATAATATTTCATATTTTGAAAACAAGAGAATGTGTTTGACCATATCCTCCTATACATTATGATTAATTATGTTTGAAGGAATAAGGTTATCATGCTATACGTAATATAATCTATACTACTTATAAAACTGTGAATGAGTGTAAATTATTTTTTGGACAAGAATACCCTTCATATATATTTAAATCACTCAATGTTGTTTCAAATACAATTAACATGCCTAAAATCTATATTCTTTTAATAAGTCCACCTTTTTCACTATAATAAAAGTTACAATTAATAGATGGATGTTTCTTCCACTTCTCATGATAGTTTCATTATATATGGATTTATTTTATGTCATTTACAACTTGATGCTTAGTATAGAATAGTATGTGAAACACATGATCGTAGTATCTTATATACTAATTTCAAAAATTTCTTTTTTTTAAATGACCATTAATTGATAATGGTTATCGCTTACTGTAGATGAATCCATTCTCGTTTTCTCTTAACCGATAATTGGTTCCGTTTGTTATATTGGCAATGAAAGTCTGGCAATACAATTAAATGGAAAAGAAAGGCAAAAAATTGGACATGCTTAAACTTTTCTGCTCTCTTGCGTTTTGATATAAGACCTGATATTGTGTGCGCGCGCGTGTGTGAGAGTGTACACGTGTGTGTATAATGGATATGTGTATTTTATTTTCAGGCACAAATGCCAATATACACTTTTACATATTACATCAATGCCTTTCAAATGTTACCACATTAGTAATTGCTGGCTTATCTCAAACTGCTTTCATGTTCCCTTTTCATGTAAACAACTCTATAGCTTCATACATCTCCCATAATTTAATTGTTGTTCAGAGGTAACTTAATTCTATGGTCTTAAGCTTAGTTGCCTTATATAACGAAGGCTAATATCCTTTTTGAGTATCTAAGTTCGGAAGCAGTGTTGATTTAAGAGTTTATCTAGTTTCTAACTCTATAAAGGTAAGCTCCATAACCTCTTATAATATTTACAAACTTTGATTTTTTTAGGATGAGGCATGATAATTATATGGTCAATTTTAGGTGTCAGCTTTTACCATACATCTCAATTTTGTCAGCTTTTACCATACATATCTGAGAAATTACTACGCGATAACTTTTCATTTAAGAACGTTGAAGTTATATGCCAATGACTCATTTATAATGTAATAAGAATTGCAGCATACTTGAGATCCTAACCAGATACTTCTTCTTATTTATAAAACTGAAAATGTTTTCTAAAATTTGTATGGCATCGTTATGATTTTTAGCGATTTTTTAAAAGCAAAGCACATTATTGTTTCACAAATCTGATACAGTAATCATCCTTCATAATATCTTTTGATTCTATGCTTACTCCAAAGTCCCGTCACACATCTATTTGGATTTTTTTATACCATCTTCTTTTAATTTGATTAGGATAACGATCAATATTCAAATCAGAGGCTGCTTAAAAATTAACGAGATAAAATGCACTCAATTGTGGAGAACCATACTTGTATAAATGATACAGGTTATAGTCAGTCCACGTTAGTAAATTACTTATTTAAGTACACTCACAAAACACACGAAAAAAAAAAATCAAAGTTCTTGAAGAAAATGTAGTGAAGAAAATTTTGGCAGGTTACAACCTAAATAGATAAGTTAACGATACTAAATAGTATATAAGCATTCACATTAACTAAAAATAAACATCAAGAGGGCCAAGAGGATATACCATTTAGCCTAAGTTAGAGTTCAAGAAATACAACTATCACAATCTTTAATAGATAAAACACTTTAAATTATACGTCCAACACACTAACTACATTGGTACTGCAGAAATGTATATCTTTATCTCTAATATAGGTGCAATGCTTTCCGATTGATCGGTAGAACATGGGAAGTGTTATTGAAATAGTTTGATAACTAGGTTTATCTAGAAAGACTGTAACCCTTGATCTCAGCAGGTTGTTGTTTCGTGGCTTGATAGGTTTCGACATTAAATTATTTTTCAGTCTTACATGTTGTCTACGTGGTTGAAAAGGATGATTGTTATGCTTGTTTATGAATGCCTTTTATGGGCAAAATACTTTGACTTGCGCCCAAATTTTTGTATGTTAAATTAAATATGTATTTTCTCTTAGTTCTTTTCTTGATTTTTAATTCTCCAAGTATTAGAGTATCGCACGTGCACTCTCCAAGTAATAATAATAATAATGTTTTAAAAGCTTGAAGCTCCGGCCAAGGGAGGTGCTTTGTACGCAGTCTGAAACAATGTCGGATCCATACGGCAAAGTGAAAGGAGGGAGGCTGACCTTCAAGGGAGGAAGTCTCGCCACTCGCACCAAATCCATCGACAAAAAGCAAAACAAAAAGAAGAAGAAGCACCCGAAATCAACAGCAGCAGCAACCGACGAATTCCATTCGGAGGAGGCTGCTGGTCTTCCTACCGAGGAGGTGGAGGAAGAGGAGGAGGCTCCCTCGGCGGCCTCAGCACCTGCCGAAGGAGGAGGTGGAGATATATACACCATCGATGCCGCCAAGCGCAGGAAGTACGACGAGCTTTTCCCCGTCGAGGCCAAGAGGTTCGGTTACGACCCCAAATCAAAAGCCAAATCGGTAGAGGAAGCCCTCGAGGACCGTGTCAAGAAGAAGGCCGATCGTTACTGTAAATAAGACCTTGTAGCTCGCATTCTCACATTCAGGTACTATTATCTCCTCCTAACTTTAGCCTTAATTTTCCGAATTCTAGGCCATGTGGTCCTTCGTGATTCATTACTCACTTCTCGTGTATGGATTGCTTTAAATCAGCTTTTCTTAGTTTTCTTTTCTCTAATCGTATGTGTAGTTTTTATGCTGTTTAACTGGGATTTCGAATATTTTCACTAAGGCCTTGAATTTTCCAACTGCCAGATTTGCTGCTCTTCCTACGTCGGAGCAGTTGGTTGTGCACTAGGTTTATATGCATTTTCCCTCTTTCCGTGGTTGTAAGCTTGGGGAAGTTTGCAATGGTTTCTGCACAATCTACTTATTAATTTCATGTTGATGCATGAAACTTGAGACTATATATAATTTGAGTCTAGAATTGGTTGGGTGAATTATTAACTGGCTTTGGTGGAGAGGGGTAAAACTTTTTTGGCTACTCAATTACTCACTGCTACTTGATTTCAATGACCTTTAAGGTTTAAGAAGTAATTGACGTTCCAATTACCAGCAAGAGGATGCCTTTACTAGACATTGCTTTTATAATCAAAATAATTTTGCCTCTTCCTTTTCTCTCTCTTTATGTTTACCATCATTGGAACACTGATGCCCTACCGTTCCTTTCCCCCCCCACCCTTCCCATTTCCTGGGCCGGCCAATCTCCCTTCAACCCAAATGTTTTTAGGGTTGGGGCTGCTGTTCCCTCCCTGTCACTTCTTTGGCTTCGTGCTTCAGGCTTATATGTTGCATCCAATAGCAAGGGTGTGGGGAAAAAGAGACAATTTTCTTCATTCCTGCATGGTGGGTAGGTTTAGTGGCTATCCTGGCTGCTTAGGGACCTTGTGTTAGTCACCTTTATTGTTCTATAAAGTTCCGACAGGTGCTAAAATTCTTTTTCTGAATCTTTGTGGGTCTGGACTGAATTTGCTCTATTCGGTCCCATCCTGCGGAACTACTGATGTATATATATTGAGGCATATCTCAATGACTAATATGTCCAATGCTCAATGACTAATTTGTCCAAAGCTTCGTATGTCGTGAAAAACATATGTCAATAAAATGCTCTGTTGTGCTTGAATTTTTTTTTTTTCCTTTCTGTTTTCCAGCACATAGAGCAGGCTAAGTGACGTGATCAGGAGCATCTGAACTTTAAACAATCTTAGGGTAGTATTTGACAAGGTGGCAGTGGGCTTTTAGTTACCTGGACATAAGCTTGTGTGGTGGGATCAATTATGTTAAGCCATGAAGTCTACCTAATCCCCAAGCCTACAGACACAATGACATGGTTCAGGTTCAGAATGTTTCTATTCTCTTTCTTCTTCTTACAATGAGGGTCCATATACATGCATAGAATGATCACCGTATGCAGGTCACTCTTTTCTAGAGTTTGTGTGAATGCAGTGCGTTAAACTTGAGTTAGTAGGTATCTTTATATGCGAGATTCACTGGACAATGAGCTTGATTCTTGATGTAGAGAAGCACCAGATTTGGAGCTCTTTCAACCCCAGTTAATTGACATATTCCTTTCTTTAGATGGGGTGGGGTTTAAGAAAGAGGACAATGTCCAAAACATGTAGTTTACGGTTTACGCATTTGGAAAGTTGATTAACTACAAGCGGAACAATAGGTATGCATTTTGCATGGTTTAGTATTTTTGGTGAAGAAGAGGAGACCTGATAGATAGTAGTCCACGGGATCAAGGAAAAAGTTTCCAGGAAAGCAAAATTGCTGAGTGTTAACTTCTTTTAATCAGTTTCTGAAGAGGTTGTTCCCTGCTTCTGTGTTTACACAGAAGGTATTACCAGAATAACTCCTCGATATGAAACTCTTGCTTTTGTGCCACTTACCGGCCCAAAGACCTGTCTCCTATTGCCAGCTTAAATATTCCTTTAAAATAGGTGCAACTTGAAATAAGAATGCACAGGCTGACTTTCCTGATTCTCAAATGGCTGTAGCACAATTGCGCCGATTTCTCTTTCATTACAGCTACTCACTTCTTGGTCGGGTTCTTCTTCTCCTTTTTGTGCCACATTCAGGCAAGAGAAAAGCTTTTCTTCCGAACCGACCTTCCACCACTTTCCTCGATATGGAAACTTCTTCCCATGGGTATCTCCTCAGCCACTTGCCGAGCCATACTCATTGAACAACCCGATAGATTTCAAACCAATCCTCCTGTGTCAAGTGATAGCCCCTAAGTAGCACAGACACGGAGACAGACACCACGTCCGACACCGACGGGGACATGAGGACACCACAATTTCAAGAATAAAAAGTTTTGGACCCCGCGGGACTCTGGTAAATATCTATAGATTTAGGAATGTTTATACAAGTTTCAAGCACATTCTGCCGTACAAAATAGTGAAACACTAATTGATAAGCCTCACATAAAGTCATACTTGAAATAAAATTACTATAGATAATAAGGTCGTGCAAGTTTCCATAAAAACAAGCGGAAAGGAAAACATAAACGGCTTTTATCTCTTCCATCCACCAAAATTCAACCAACATCAATTGCCTCGTCACGTTCATTACCTTCTGGACTTCCATCATCAATCTCTTCCCTGCACACGCTCATTAATTGAGAGATTCGTCTTCTACGTTAGATTGCGTTTGTCAAAAGGCCTCGTCTCTCTCTCTCTCTCTCTCTCTCCCCGTTAGGTAGAGATCGATTGGAATAAAAGGTAAGAATACAATTTACCATTAGGTTTGCCTTAGTCTTTTCTATTTATGAAACAACCCCAATATTCCCTAATATTCCATCATGACTGTCAAATTAAGTTTCAAAATTTGCAGTTCTGCCCCATTGGTATTAGATACTTCTGCATAAGGAGTCCGGCACCGTGTCCGATAATCAGAAGTTAAAAAAATATGTCGACACTGCCGAGAGGTGCCGGCCATGTGTCCGGAGGTATTCGAGGGATGTCTGGGTGTTGGTAGGTGTCGGATACGATACCTTGACCTAGAAGAGGTTTCGCCCCTCGTAGGTCCACCTAATTAAGCGGTGTTTGAGTTCATACTTTTTCCTTTCCGTTGATGCCGTTGGTTGGCAAGCTGGATAGCCTTGATGAGGGTGAACAGCCCCTTGGTACAAATATTGCCTCTTGCAACACTCGTTTCTTGTATCTCCCTCAGTGGCAGCATTGTTAACAACTTTTGACTATAGCGCAATCTTTGCCACCTTAAAAACTCTTACAAAGCTATTCACATCCCCAAAAATTTATAATGATGACAGAACATTACCATCAGAACGCTAAGCACTGTACCAAGTAAATGGTTGGAGTTTTCGGGATCCCTGGTTTTGCAAGGCAAATCAAAAGTTGTTGAATTTGTTTCATCAAATATTCGTTCAACAAAGGTGGGAATCCAAATGCTCAATAGCAACCCCCAAGTGATGACTCAGACTCTCTTCACCAAACAATTGGTAAGCATCCCATGTCACATTAGCTTGAGCCTTCAAGAGAGGGTTGCCAGGAACCTACATAAATACATTGTCATCTTGAAAATTGTCAGTGAAGATGGTGAAAGTTCCATTACATTACACTCTCCTTTGAAGAATCAGCAGTCTAACTTCCGGCATGTTCAAAGTTTTATGGCTACCTTCTCGAGTCTTGGCTGAAATTTCAGATTCATCAACATCATCAAGCTCCTCGAATCACTCCTACCTTTGGCTGATCTTGTCCATTATTGACCATCTCATTTGACACAAAGTTGTAGCCCATCTTTAGTTTTAGTACCAACTATCGCAGCGGTAGAGCAAGATGGCTCAATCATATCAAAGCCAAAGGTTTCATTGAGAAACAAAGGAAGCTAAAGAGGATGCCAATGAGGCAAAACCTTACAGTTGAAAAACAAAGTTTCAACCAAACTCCTAAGAAATCCCTTTTATCATATAAAGGTGCTCGTATATGTTGAACAATAAATCCCTCCTCAGTAAACCAATGAGGAACAAGCCAAGTCTGAGTCTGTTGAGCAAGAATTATTGCAAGCAAAAGAACTATTTTGGCCATTCAATAGATCTTAGAAATTTGTGCTAATTGCTAAAGCAGTTTTGGCTTTTGCCAAAGCAGAGTATGCTTTGGGTTGGTTGTACCACCTTCTTCTGAAACTGCACATCTCTTTGGCAAAAGCCGTGTTAGCTTTAACATTAGGGCTTCCGAAACTTTTTACATGGGGTCAAGTTTCTACCACCCAGGGAAGTCTGATGAAGGAATAATCGAGAAAGTACTGCACCTCAACACACTAATGTTTTACTGTTCGCAGCTATTCCAGCTGTTACTTAGGAGTGTCCCTTTAGATATCTTGTATTTCTGAAAGGACATTTCAGGATAAAGTTGTACATGAATCTTTTAGGGTTTTCAATCTTCTTTTCTTGTAAATTTAAGTAATGGAGCTTCGTAATCAAGTTCTGATGATGAACTGGAATAGTATAATAGTATGATGAACTGGAATAGTTCTGATGAGGATTGCTTTTGGCTTTTGTGCTCCTTTTTGTCTTGGGTGTGGGTTCTGCATATAATAGTATAATCTCCCCCACCCCTCTTTCTCTCTGTCTGTCTCTCTTCTAATAAGTTACTAATATGTAGTAACAAGTTTAGTCAACGTGGAATGCAAAGGACAATATACAATATTTGGCCAGGAAAACAACATGTTATACAGGAGTATACAAATCCTAAGGATTATGGGTTTGATAGCAACGTTATAGTTTTTTACTCCTATATCACGATAATTATGTATAGCGAACTTTATCTTGGTTGTGGAGAACTAGCAATCAAATGTGGCTTATAGCATAGTTTTACACAAGTGGAAACACCAGAGTGAATCTATTCATCGTTCCCAATCTTCCACGCCCACTATTGGTGGATCAGTTGAGCTGGCGATTTTGGGCAGAAAGAACCAACGAGTGGCAGATATGTAGTAAACCTCCACGGCCAGATACTGATATAAGGACATGAAATGCAGATCAAACAAATGCCAAACCGTTGGAGGAAAACAAAAGAAACCACTGGTCCAAGAGATATTGTGCGTGTTAGTCCTAAAAAAATTGAGCCAACCCTAGATTGCAGGGTGAAAGCTGGCTACATGGCTTGCTGACGTTAACACGGCGCTGTTTGGTAAAAACTACTTTTAAGCTCTCGTTAAGTAGAACAAGAAATATTTCTTAGGGTACTTCAATAAGATTAATAAAGCAGCAGGAGAGAAGAACGAGTTGGAGGAAGAGAAGAAGAAGAGGGTTTAGGGGAGGGAATTGTCTTGACTACAAAGAGCATCAAAGCATGTACTGAAGCTGAAGCAAAAGCTTATTATAAAACCCAGCTGGCAAACCCCGCCGGTAAATTCTTTTAAAGAACACCAAGCGGTAACAAGAGAGCGCCTTCATCCTTAATGCCTTGTTGAAAGGTGCAGGTCTTGCGCGCTTGTCTTTGAGGTCACCCAGTCTGAGCCTGGCAAATGTTGAGATTATGCCTAGGCATGCCTGAGCGGATATCTAACATATATGATCATGATTTGTTGTTGCCATTTGCTATCTTCTCGCCAAGGAATCTAGAAAATTTATAATTTTTGGTCCAAGAAAATAAACATATCTATCCAACACCATGTTTGCTGCACCAAGAGTGTAGTTATACAAATAGATGTAGCTACCTCCCTGTATATTATACTTCTCCTGTGAAAGGTCTGGGCCTTCTATTATCAAGACTAACGCCCATATACTTCCCTTTACTGATTGAGTCCTCAATGATAAAAAGGGGTTCCTGATTGAGTTCCCCACTCACCAAGCTATATCTTGCATGCCTTTGCACAAGTTGAATTTCATATTTCCAGTTAATTTTTTGTTACATTTCATTCATTGTAGCCATATGTCATCTTTTATTAAAAGTTATTAACAGAAACTGGAATACTGTGCAAGAATATATGATTTTACGTCCCACAGGAATTCACTAGATTGGATTTCCTACACGCATTGCAGTGTTTGCTGAACGACTGTGAGTTGATTATTTTATGCAGCAAAGTGATTGATTAGTGACATATCCTGTTCAACTCTCTATCGGGCTTATATGAGGTGGATAGAAGGTCAAGCTGGCAGTGGTATTCTGATTTTACAGCAGTCGTGCTCCATGTCCTTCTCCTCAAGCTTTTGACAATTTTTACGCATGGAACAGATTCAGCACAATATGGTTATTGTAGTACGGTTGTTTTTCAGAATTTTCAACTTGTGAAATAACTAATGTATGTCGAGTTCATAAATGTGTTGGCCATTTACGTAGTTAACCAGTTGGAGTTTAAACATATCACATGCTTTACAATGAGCAGCTAGGGTTCCCTCTGATAAGCTGCACCGCTATGTCAGGCTCAGTTTAGGATGAGCTTCTCCGGAGTTTCACAAGCCTAGCTTCAATCTTAAATATCTGTTTCAGGACCTCCATATCTCCTCTCAGTTTTCTATTTTCGAAAGTCGCAAGGCCTAGTACAAATTATCTACGAATTTATTCATCACTTTTGGTTGGAGAAGCACACAGAACAGAAACAATATAATTGACATGCTTTGCTTAATGAGATTACTGAGCTGCTAAACAGTAAGCCAATGTGAATGCCGCTTTGGATACACCAGTCAAGTTGACCTACCATTTGCGTTATATGGCTCAGTCCAGGTATTAATTCCATCTTCCGTATGTTGTACACCTTGTATTCTTTTTCCTTGCGTTCTTATATATAGGTAAGGTCGTACAATTACTGATCCTCTCCTGTTTATTGAGAGGGCTTCTATCTTCCTTAGACAATATCACGTCTTAGCTACGCTATCATTAGTACCAAATTTTATACAGAAAAATGTGGTTCTTGGAGTTCAATCCCTCGCAACCACATGGACCATCCTTATCCTATAAATATGCTTTAAACTTCTGCCTACGAATTCGAAAAGAAAAGAGAACTATGTCAGCATTTCATTTTTGGATGGGAGAATTTACTTTTTGAAATATCTATACACTTTGTTGCTCACTCTTGTTCCCAACCTATTCTGGTCGTACCCAAGGGCCCAATAAGGGTCCCATTTCATGCGAACACGTCAACGGATTCAACGGTCAATTCTTCAACGCTTCGAACCGGTTAAAGTGCGGGAGCCCAAGTCACGTGCATTCTTTGCTTCACACGCCTCACATTCGACTTAGTCACCAATTATTTTACATCAACGTCACTCACGGTAGCACGTTCGTCACACCAAAACCACCCGAGAACTTCTTCACCAAAAACATCGACCGACGGCGCAACCGGGGCAACGGGGTCAAGGGTCAAAGGCCTTGGCCAACCCCATGGGGTCGGCCTCGGCCTCACCCAAGGCCATGGGGTCTGCCTCGGCCTCCCATGGGAGGTTGGCTTTGGCCTTCCCCCCGGTTCTTCACTTTTCGCACAAGGTCCTTTTTCGCACTTTGTTCGCTGCGTACGCTTTGTATGTGACTTTAGCACCTTGTTCGTCACATGGGTATGATTCACGTCGACACGATCGTCGTAACGCAACTTTCGGATTCGTCATCGCTCATCAAAGCACCTACTGTCGGCATGCCCGAAGTTCACCTAAAGGGGGAGTGGCCTTGGCCTCCCTTCATGAGAGTTGGCCATTGGCCTTGGCCACCCCTTAGGGTCGGCCTCGGCCTCACCAAGGGGTCGGCCTCGGCCTCCCTAGGGGTGGTGGCCTTGGCCTTCCCCCAATCTTTGGCCTATGGCCTCCCCTCCCGCGCGCACTTGTTTTCTCAAGTCTTTGCACCTCCGCGATGTTTACGGACGTTCGTACATCAACCTCGCGACGTCCGTCCTCCATCAACCTCGCGACGTCCCTCTGCCATCAACCTCGCGACGTCCGTCGTCCATCAACCTCGCGACGTCCGTCGCGCATCAACCTCGTGACGTACGTCGCGCATGAACCTCGCGACGTCCGTCGTCCGTGACCGCGCATCGCTCCCGCGATGCCCGTCGCCCAAAGTCGCGCACTACCACCGAATGACCCGTCACTGACGACCGCGTACCATCACTTCCAACTTTGTCATTACTACATGTTGCATTCATCATCTTGTTATGATAGGTACACTCAGCTCAAATCCCATCTTCGGGACACCCGATGCGTGCCCGTGCACCGTCTCCGCGACATTCGTCGCCGCGCCCATGCGCCATTCTTATGACGTGTGCCTCGGCACCAAGTATATGCTTCGTGACCTTCGTCGCCGCGCCCGTGCGCCAAGATACGTGCCCCGGCACTAAGTATAGCTCCACGACGTTCGTTGCCGCGCCCGTGCACCATCTTCATGATACGTGCCCACGGCACCAACTATAGCTTCGCGACGTTCGTCGCCGCGTCCGTACGCCATCTTCATGATACGTGCCCCCGGCACCAAGTATAGCTCCGCGACGTTCGTCGCCGCGCCCGTGCGCCATTCTCATCATGCGTGCCCCCGGCACCAAGTATTGCTTCGCCACACCACTCTCATGACATGTGTTCCGGCACTGGGGGCTTGCGTTGGCACCCCTATGGACTATGACCCCCGGGTCACTCCGAGACGGGAGCAGGTCTTCGGAGGGCATCGCGCCTAGTCTGTCTGGCAGTTGGGCGTCGGGTCTTCACCACCACTGCTAGGCCTGTGGGACTCTGCAAGGGCCATTGGAGGCTAGATCAAGGGGTTTCTCTGGCCACACTGACGCTGTGGGAGCCAGTCTTTCCAGACAGACAGAACGACGCTGTGCGGGGCAGACCGGGTGAATATGCGATTCGACAGTCCGTGGAGCACCGACAGCTGTGGACCCCTCGGTGACGTGTCACTCCCGGGTAGTGCCACGTGTCGCGTGATGACATCATCATCTCAACCTCTATAAATAGAGGTCTTGAGAATTCATTTGGGGGAGGGGATTTTTGGGACATTTTCAGAACACTTTCACTTTCTCACTCTAGAATCCCAGAGAGAGAAACATACAGGACCCTGACTTCGGACATAAGCATCAGACTGTGACTGTCGTCGTGTATTCACTCTGCGCCATCGCCCTCGCAGCACTGCCACCCTTAAGCTCTGTCTGGGAAGCCCTTGGTCTCTGCCTTTGCTGTGTCTCACATCATCACACTTGGCATCTGAGTCGGACTGCATTCCTTGTGGCACCTCCACGTCGACTGCGAACCCACTTTCCCTGGCATCATTTTGGCGACTCCGCTGGGGAGGTGAGCATCGCAGTGCAGTTTGTCCCGTGCCCGACACATCCAAGCTACCATGCCTCAGCAACGCAGGGCTACCAGGACTACCAGTCATAGCCTCAACCCAATCATCCAAGAGGCCATCATCTTCCAGACTTAGAAAATTTTCAAGCCATAGGGCTCTTGCACAGGCCAACTGACACCACTCTTGATGCCATCAGCCACTCCCTTGGGGCCTTCACCCCTTCCCAACCCCTTCAGCCTCACATCCCATACTGACTTGGTGCGTGGTGCGCGGGGTAGCTTGAGCCACGTTACTAAGTCTCAACTCTGTCAGTTGACACCCCCCAGGTCTCGCGACCTCCTCTGCCAGGTATGCATGCAACACGCCTCACCAACCCCTACCTCCGTCACTCAGTCAGTCATCGATACCAGCCCATCACCCTGAGTCTCCCATCGCGCTCATCTCAACCTCTCGTGCTTGCGGTTGCATGACCACCCTTTATCAAAAAAAAAAAAATTTCTCAACACTTAGAAAAAAAATTTTCATTTTTTTCGCAATCGGTCATCGGTGATCACCCTCAGTGGTTTCCCTCGCCATCCTTGTCTCAGCCCAACACTTAGAAATTTTTTTATTTTTTTCGCAACTGGTCATCGAGGATCACCCTCGCGCGGTCACCCTTGGCACTCTTGTCCGAACTCAACACTTAGAAAAATTTTGTCACAATTTTTTTTTTCACGCCCCTTCTCCTTAGGCTTCGTCCAACACTCGAAAAATCTTCTCAACACTTAGACAATTTCTCACCCCCTCCACACTCATCCATCTCACCATGCCTGCTCGCGTTCGGGTCACCACCCTCTCACCCTCGTTCTACACTTAGAAATTTTTTTAAAATTTTCATCTCCCCCACATACTCCCAACATTCATAACCTCATCTCTCCCCCTCACATTTTTCTCTCCTCACCCCCACCATCCTACTCCTCTCTTTCTCTTCATGAGCATTGTGAAAATTGTCTTGGGGGCTCCCTCTTTAGGGTTGCCAAAAAAAAAAAATTAATTAATTATATTTGAATTTCAAAATTCAAATTTCATTTCAGATCTGGGTAGAGCCCGCTCCGTGCGACCCGCCCGCTTGCCTGACCCGCGCACCCTTTCTCTTCTCTCAATCACTCGCCCAGGCTCCTGGCCCGCCCGAAACCCGACCCACCCGAAAACCTACCCGCGTCCCTACCCTAACCCTAATTTCCTTCTCTTTCTCCTTCTTCATGCGCAGACGCCGCCGCCTCTTCTCCTTGCGGCGCCGCACCTCAACCTCGGCTGGCAGCCCCCCCTCGCCGACGCCGACCCCCCCACCCACCTTCCCTCCACTCTCTCATCCCTTCTCTCCCCCGCCCCTCCTTCCCCCCTCGGCCTCGCTCCTCGGCACCCCGCCGCCGCCCCCCCTTTTTCCCCTTCCCTTCCCATTTTCCTCCATTGCCGACACAAGCTCGGCCACCCCTCCCTCTCCCCCATCGGCCTCGGCCTCGGCCTCCCCCCCCCTCCCCTAGGTCGACCCCGCCTCCCCCTTCCTTTCTCCCCTCCCCCTTCCTTCCCCACCCACCCCTCGGCCTCGGCCCCCCTCCCCCTCGCCCTCGGCCCACCCCCTTCCCCCACACCTCAGCCTCGGCCGGCCGCAACAACCCCGCTGCCGCCGCGCCTTCTTCCTCTCCCATCTTCTTTCTTCTTCCACTTTTTTTCCTTCTTCCCAAAATTCCTAAAGCCATGGCCATCTTCCATGCATTTTGGCCTTCCCCAAGCCATTTTCACTTGGCCTTCACCTTCTCCCCAGTTCGGCCTCCACCACCACACCGAAGCCGACGCAACCCATACATACTCCGGCTTGCCCACATTCATCCAACGACCAAACACCGACAACCAAGGCCAAACACTTCAAAAAAAAAAAAAATTTGCAACGTTGGTGGTCGTGCATCGCCTGTCGCCCAAGCACCGACACCGCGACGCCCGTCGCCCGGACTTCATCTCCGCGACGCCCGTCGCCCGGACATCATCTCCGCAACCCCTATCGCCCGGACATCATCTCTGCGACGCCCGTCGCCCGGACATCATCTTCGCGACCCCCGTCGCCCGGACATCATCTCCGCGACGCCCGTCGCCCGGACATCATCTCCGCGACCCCCGTCGCCCGGACATCATCTCTGCGACCCCCGTCGCCCGGACCTCATCTCAGGGACGCCCGTCGCCCCGGACATCATCTCCGCGACGCCCGTCGCCCGGACATCATCTCCGCGACTCCCGTCGCCCGGACGTCACATTGTGCCCCTGACACCTTACTTACTCCGCCACGCCCATGCGCCGCACCACTGACACAGTCGCGCCCCCTGGCTCCCTATCACACTACCGTGCTCTTTGCATCGGTCCATCCTTTCACCACACCATGCGCACCTTGCCTTGGTCATGGAACATGCTTCAACCCACTCTCCAGAGTGTGCAACATCATGCGGGGATAGGCGACTCCCCCGGGACACTATCTCTGCCAGGGAGCTCTTTAACTCCCCTTCCGCCAGGTAGACGGCTCCTCCGGGATGCTACCTCGGCCAGCCGGGTAGACGGCTCCTCTGGGATGCTACCTTGACGCGCTCCGAGTGCTCCGGCACAAGGACTCACCGCGGAGATAGGCGACTCCTCCGGGACACTATCTCCGCCAGGGAGCTCTTCAACTCCCCTTCCGCCAGGTAGACGGCTCCTCCGGGATGCTACCTCGGCCAATCGGGTAGACGGCTCCTCCGAGATGCTACCTTGACTCGCTTTGAGTGCTCTGGCACAAGGACTCACCGCGGGGATAGGCGACTCCTCCGGGACACTATCTCCGTCAGGGAGCTCTTCAACTCCCCTTCCGCCAGGTAGACGGCTCCTCCAGGATGCTACCTCGGCCAGCCAGGTAGACTGCTCCTTCGGGATGTTACCTCGGCCTACGGAATAGGTGACTCCTCCGGGACACTATCTCCGTCAGGGAGCTCTTCAACTCCCCTTCCGCCAGGTAGACGGCTCCTTCGGGATGCTACCTCTGCCTACGGAATATGTGACTGCTCCGGGACACTATCTCCGTCAGGGAGCTCTTCAACTCCCCTTCCGCCAGGTAGACGGCTCATCCGGGATGCTACCTCGGCCGGCCAGGTAGACGGCTCCTTCGGGGTGCTACCTCGGCCTACGGAATAGGCGACTCCTCCAGGACACTATCTCCGTTAGGGAGCTCTTCAACTCCCCTTCTGCCAGGTAGACGGCTCCTTCAGGATGCTACCTCGGCCTACGGAATAGGCGACTCCTCCGGGATACTATCTCCGTCAGGGAGCTCTTCAACTCCCCTTCCGCCAGGTAGACGGCTCCTCCGGGATGCTACCTCGGCCTGCCAGGTAGATCGCTCCTTCGGGATGCTACCTCGGCCTACAGAATAGGCGACTCCTCCGGGACACTATCTCCGTCAGGGAGCTCTTAAACTCCCCTTCCGCCAGGTAGACGGGTCCTTCGGGATGCTACTTCGCCCGTCAGGTAGACGGCTCCTCCGAGATCCTACCTTGACATGCTCTGAGTGCTCCGACACAAGGACTCACCCGTGGGATAGGCGACTCCTCCGGGACACCATCTCCGCCAGGGTGTCGTCCATCACCCGGACGCCGTTTACATGCTCGCGTCCCTACGTCCTATCATCGTGCCTTTGTCTCAACCCCCAAGCATTCCACACTTTTGTAGGTGGTGCACGAGGTGGCTCGAGCCACCTACTCTTCATCATCATCATGCTTTGATGACCTCAACAGCTCGCCAGCCAAACAATATCAAAATCTTGCTAAGTGTTTATGCGTGCGGTGCCCGCTCGGGTTACCCCTCCATGCACACCCTACGCAGGGGGCTTATGTTCCCAACCTATTCTAGTCGTACCCAAGGGCCCAATAAGGGTCCTATTTCACGCGAACACGTCAATGGATTCAACGGTCAATTCTTCAACGCTTCAAATCGGTCAAAGTGCGGGAGCCCAAGTCACGTGCATTCTTTGCTTCACACGCCTCACGTTTGACTTAGTCACCAATTATTTTGCATCAACTTCACTCACGGTAGCACGTTCGTCACACCAAAACCACCCGAGAACTTCTTCACCAAAAACATCGACCGACGATGCAACCGGGGCAACGGGGTCAAGGGTCAAAGGCCTTGGCCAACCCCATGGGGTCGGCCTCGGCCTCACCCAAGGCCATGGGGTCAGCCTCGGCCTCACCCAAGGCCATGGGGTCGGCCTCGGCCTCCCATGGGAGGTTGGCTTTGGTCTTTCCCCCCGGTTCTTCACTTTTCGCACAAGGTCCTTTTTTGCACTTTGTTCGCTGCGTACGCTTTGTATGTGACTTTAGCACCTTGTTCGTCATATGGGTATGATTCACGTCGACACGATCGTCGCAACGCAACTTTCGGATTTGTCATCGCTCATCAAAGCACCTACCGTCGGCGCGCCCGAAGTTCACCTAAAGGGGGAGTGGCCTTGGCCTCCCTTCATGAGAGTTGGCCATTGGCCTCGGCCACCCCTTAGGGTCGGCCTCGGCCTCACCAAAGGGTCGGCCTCGGCCTCCCCAGGGGTGGTGGCCTTGGCCTTCCCCCAATCTTTGGCCTATGGCCTCCCCTCCCGCGCGCACTTGTTTTCTCAAGTCTTTGGACCTCCGCGATGTTTACGGACGTTCGTACATCAACCTCGCGACGTCTGTCCTCCATCAACCTCGAGACGTCCATCCTCCATCAACCTCACGACGTCCGTCGAGCATGAACGTCGCGACGTCCGTCGGCCATCAACCTCGCGACGTCCGTCATGCATGAACCTCGTGACATCCGTTGTCCATCAACCTCGCGACGTCCTAGACGTCCGTCGCGCATAAACCTCGCGACGTCCGTCACACATGAACCTCGAGACGTCCGTCGCGCATGAACCTCACGACGTCCGTCATGCATGAACCTCGCGACGTCCGTCGTCCATTGTCCGTGACGGCGCATCGCTCCCGTAATGCCCGTCGCCCAAAGTCGCGCACTACCACCGAATGACCCGTCACTGATGACCGCGTACCATCATTTCCAACTTTATCATTACTACATGTTTGATGCCAAGGAAAGTGGGTTCGTACCTACGTGGAGGTGCCACAAAGGCTACAGTCCGAATAAGCTTCCAAGTGTTCAAGATGAGAGACAACAAGGATGGAGTAAGGGCTGAGAGCAAGGCTTCCCAGACGGGCCTTGAGGAGTGGCAGGGCTGTAGAGACGAGGTCGCGACGAACAAGGCTGGCGGACGACAGTCCAAGTTAGGGTCCGAGTCGAGGTTCGATGTTACAGTCCAAAGTTATGTTTCCCTCACTGGAATCCAAGAGCTCCCCAAATTCTGGAGTGAGAGTGATTTTTGTAAGAATGAATCCAAAAAAAGTCCTTTTTTTGAGTTGTAAAGTTCACTATTTATAGGAAACAGTGTGCTTATGTCATAAAATGCCACATATCATCCCCTGGGAGTGACACGTTACCAGGGGTCCCAAAATACCGGTTCTCCGTTGGACTGCTGGTTCCCAAATTCTCGTTGCCTGCCTCGCATAGCGTCGCTCTACCTGTCTGAGAAGACTGACCACACCATGACAGCATGATCAGAGCCAGCCCGTTGCCCCAGCCACCGATCCAAGCCCTTACTGAATCCCACGAAGTGCGACAAGAGACGCGCGGAGAACCTGACAGTGGTGAGGGTTGCCCCTGTATCCAACTGTCCATGCCCTCCAAGGACCTGCTCCCATCCCGAAGTGACCCGGCGGTCATCGCCCTAGCGGTGTCGACGATTAATGGTAACATGCGTGGACATGCTCGCAGCTCAGTGTTCAGGGTCCGCGGTGAGGGGTCGTAGTACCGGAGCCCCCGTGACGGTGACGGCGATGGCTTCAAGGCTGTGAGCCCATCCCGTAGTTGATTGTGCCGGCGATGGCTTTAAGGTTGTGAGCCCATCCCGTAGTTGATTGTGCCGGCGATGGCTTTAAGGTTGTGAGCCCATCCCGTTGCGAGGGGTCCTCATGCCAGAGCACTACGAATGGAGCCCCCCGTGATGCTGCACACTCTGGAGAGTGGGTCGAAGCATGTTCCACGTCCATGGCGGGGGTGCATGGTGTGATGAATAAGTGTGATGCCCGAAGGACTGTATCATGATTGTGGCGCATGGGCACAGCGACGAACGTCGCAAAGACAATACTTGGTGCCAGAGTACATGTCATGAGGGTGGCGCGGCGATGAATGTCGCGAAGCAATACTTGGTGCCAGGGGTACATATGTTGAGAATGGCGCACGGGCGCGGCGACGAAGGTCGCGAAGCTATACTTGGTACAGGGGGCACGTATGATGAGAATGGCGCACGGGCGCGACGACGAACGTCGCGGAGCTATACTTGGTGCCGGGGGCACGCATGATGAGAATGGCGCACGGGCGCGGCGACGAACGTCGTGGAGCTATACTTGGTGCCGGGGCACGCATGATGAGAATGGCGCACGGGCGCGGCGACGAACGTCGCGAAGCTATACTTGGTGCCGGGGGCACATGTGATAGGAATTGCGCATGGGTACGGCGACGAAGGTCGCGGAGGTAGTGCACGGGCACGTGTCGGTGTCCTGAAGATGGGATTGGAGCTAAGTGTACCTGTCATAACAAGATGATGAATGCAACATGTAGTAATGTCAAAGTTGGAAGTGATGGTATGCGGTCGTCGGACGACAGACGTCACGAGGCTGATGCATGACGGACGTCACGAGGTTGATGGACGACGGACGTCGAGAGGTTGATGCACGACGGACATCGCGAGGTTGATGCCCGACGGACGTCGCGAGGTTGATGCGCGACGAACGTCGCGAGTTTGGACGTCGTGAGTTTGATGCGCGACGAACGTAAACATCGAGGAGGTGCAAAGACTTGAGAAAATAAGTGCGCGCGGGAGGGGAGGCCATAGGCCAAAGATTGGGGGAAGGCCAAGGCCACCACCCCTGGGGAGGCCGAGGCCGACCCCTTGGTGAGGCTGTGGCCGACCCTAAAGGGTGGCCAAGGCCAATGGCCAACTCCCATGAAGGGAGGCCAAGGCCACTCCCCCTTTGGGTGAACTTCGGGAGCGCCGACGGTAGGTGCTTTGATGAGCGATGACAAATCCGAGAGTTGCGTTGCGACGATCGTGTTGACGTGAATCATACCCATGTGACGAACAAGGTGCTAAAGTCACATACAAAGCGTACGAAGCGAACAAAGTGCGAAAAAGGACCTTGTGGGAAAAGTGAAGAACCGGGGGGGGAAGGCCAAGGCCAACCCCCCATGGGAGGCCAAGGTCGACCCCATGGCCTTGGGGGAGGCCGAGGCCGACCCTAAGGGGTTGGCCAAGGCCTTTGCCCCTTGACCCCGTGGTTCCGATTGCACCGTCAATTGAAGTTTTTGGTGAAAAGGTGTTCGGGTGGTTTTGGTGCAACGGTCGTGCCCTCGTGGGTCACGCTATTGCGGAATAAGTAGTCTAAGTCTCGCACCAGGAGCGCGTGGAGCAAAAAGTGCGCGCGCGGAGCGCAAAATGCAAGTCACACGAGCGTGCGCGCGCTGACTGGTTTGATGCGTTGGAAGTTTGACCGTTGAATCTGTCAACATGTTTGTGTGAAGCGGGAACCCTAGTGGGCCTTTGGGTGTGACCAGAATGGGTTGGGAACATAAGCCCCCTGCGTGAGGTGGGCGCGGAGGGGCAACTCGAGTGGGCGCCGCATGCATAAACGTCGGTCTTCGAAAAAAAAGTGTCGGTCCCGAATCTTGAAGAATGGGCATGATAGTAATGAAAGACGTGGTGGAGCGGAAGCTTCCTTGAACGGGCATGATGGTGGTTGCGTTGCGAAGAAAAATGGGGAGCGCGAACAAAATAATTGCGGTATCGAGCGAGAGAAAAAAAGGAGGGTGACGGAGTATGCATTCGCTAGTGTTGGCGTGAAAAGAGAGGTAGTGCGAAGAAAAAAAAAGAATTTAACCGAAAGTGGGTTTCCGCAAAAATATTAATGGTAAAATTAAGTACGTAAAAGTTGGAGCGTTATTCCGGACGAAGATAGCGCAAAAAAAACTTAAGCTAGAGCGAGAATGTGTAACGGTTTGAAAAAAAAAGAGTTGTTGGAAGTTTTGGGGGGAAAATTTGAGGTTGAAATTTGAATGACAAAAAGAGGGGGAAGTTTTTTGGGGGGGGGGGGGGAAGTGCAAGACTTGTTAGAAAAAGGGGAGAAGTGGGGAATTCTTGCATTTGCAAGACTTTAGAGAAAGAGAGGGAGATTTACACTTAGAAGAAAAGGGAGAGAAAAGAGGAAGAGAGAGAAGAAGAAGGAGAAGAGGAAAGCTTGAAGACCACATGAGGTTGAGGACTTCACAAGAGGCCAAGAGGATGCAAGGAGGTAAGAGAGGAGAAGGAAGTGGGGGAAGGGGTGCCCAAGGGCTAACCGCGGCGGCGGCCGAGGCACACCGCTGGGCCGAGGCCGAGCTTGGGGGAAGGAGGGGAAGGGAGAATGATGGAAGGGGAGTTGGGGAAGGGAGGCCAAAGGGAGGGCCAAGGCCGTGAGGCCGAGGCCGACCGTGGCCATCCGGTCGAGGTCGAGGCCGAGGTGTTTGATGGGGGAAGAGAGAGTGGGGAGGGGATGGGGGAGGGAAGAAGAGGGGAAGGAAGGGGAAGGGAAGAGGGAAGGGGAAAAGTAAAGAGGGGAAGGGGAGGGGCGGCCTCGGCCGAGGCCGAGGGTGGCGGTGGCGCGGGCGGGGAAGGAGGGAGGGAAAGGGAAGAGGGAGGAGAAAAAGGAAAAGGGAAGGAGAAAGAGGGAGGGAAAGAGGGAAGAGGGGAGAGGGAAGAAAGAAGGAAAGAGAGGGGGTGGCCAGCCGAGGCCGTTCCCGCGCATGGCGTTGACGTGCTTGAGGTGAGGGAAGATGTCGGAGGTTTGCCCAAAAAGACGAGGAAGAAGCAGAGTGCGCGACCTCGCGGTGGAGCGAGCCGGCTATCAGGGGCGTCGCAATTCGACATGTTTGAGGATGATGAGGCCGGGCCGGTGGAGATGTCGGGGGTGCCGTTGAGTTTTGATAGTGGAGCGAGGAGCTTTGATCCAGTACCAAGTCAAAGCAATGTGTTGATGACGGCGAAGGGAGCAGTGCCCGGTTGCTCACCGAAGGAGCTATGGGAGGAGCTGAGTCAGCGAGTGGCTGCGGATGCGTTTCTAGGGGGTGGAGTGCTTCGTCAATGGCGGTGAGTCCGATGGTTCCCTCTCCGTATGTCCGCGCGTCGAGTGGGGAGATTGCCCCGGTGATGTCGCCGCGGTATGTGCCGGGTTTGTTGGCAGAGCGAGGAGATATACCATGGTTGCCAGTGATGTTCAAGGGCCACAACACTATGCCAGTGGGGTGGAACTTTTGGTGCATGTACATGCTAGAGCGTTTGTCTTGGGTGGAGAGGTTGGAGGCGTTGGGATTGGTAGCTGCGATAGAGGCGACGTTCAAGGTGATTGATCCGGTCAGAGATTTTAAGGGCTTGACGTTGTTGCTTTCGAGGTGGAGCTCGCAGACTCATACATTTATCACGGAGTTTAGGGAGATTGGGCCGACACTTCTAGACGTGATGATGTTGACCGGGTTGCCGATGCACGGGACAAAGGATGCTTGTGGATTGGAGTTGACAGCGTCGGAACAATTGACTGTGAAGGGGCTGCAGGGGGTAGCGAGTGAGATAAAGAGCCATTGGAAGGGGACGTATAGCGGGTGGATCAAACACTTCTATGGTACGGCGACCACACTACCCGGGCAGAAGTCGGTATCGGAGAGCAGCTTTCGCATGGGTCCTTACTACAAGGACGAGAGATATGAGCTGGCTGGTTTCCTTGCCATGTTCTTGTCGAGGTACGCTCTTTGATTGTCTTTGTTTCAGCATTTCTTACATGTTGTGCTTCAATTGCCCTTGTATGTGTTGTAGCCGAGCCTTATACTTAGAAAAAAAAATTTATGCTTTGAGAAAAAAAGGAGGTCGACGTAGTCATACTGCCATGCATCGCATTTTATTATTTAAACAGGGTTGGGTAGTCGTGATAAATGTTGTATGTTCTATAACTGTAGGTTTATATTGGAGGGTACGCCGGAGGATGGTGTTTCCCCTAGGGTATTCAAATTGGCAGTCCGGATGGCTGGGGGTGGTTGCGTTGGGCTGGCCCCTATTTACTTAGGCACGTTGTACTCGCATCTGGATCAGTTTTCCAATGACGGGCAGAGGTCATATGGACGCTATCAGGTGGTGACATACATAGATTGGATGTTTTTACAGCGGTATCTGTTTGAGATCTATGTGGACTACCGGCCTCTGGGGTTTCCTCTAGTACATCCGTCGCCGAGGAGGACGACAGTGACGCGGCCGGGCAGGTCACGTGAGGTGTCAGCCTGGTACGCGGGGGGCCGGGTATATGCTTGGGCGGGCGGGAAGAAGCCCCGGTGTGAGTTGGCGGACGTATTCGACGATCGAGATGAGTGCATTCTTCGTCCATATACCAACATGCATAGCTCGTACGGGATTCCTCCATGGATTGGTCTGCAGGACAGTATTGTGCGACTGGAGAGTCGAGATGAGTTGACAGACATGGCGGTGGCCTTGCTAGTGGCCTATTTTCCGGGGTGGCTCCCTGTATTGACTGATGACGGCGGGAAGCCGGCTATTAACCGGTATTACGTGGCGAGGTACAACCCTGACCGCCTATCCATGAGCTTTGGTTATGACTTGGAGCCCCCATGTGGCTATGCTAGGCCGTGGGATGTGAGGAGGGCCTTTGGGTATACGATCCTAGAGGAGGCACGGAGGTGGCCGGTGCCGACAGAGGTGTGGAGGAGGCCCGGGACATTGTCGACGGGGGTGATGACAGTCGAGTATGCCCGATGGTGGGCGCGAGTGCGGTTGACGTGTCGGAGTGGATGTCGCAGGTGCCGTCTGACAGGCATCAGGTCGACGTCTTTGCCGGGGATAGAGGACTGGGGCTGATATCAGCACAGGTTGCGAGGCAGTCAGGCATGTCGGTATTACTTACAGGTGTATCAGATTTGCCAGTGCCAGTACGCACGTCGCGGGTGCCGGGTGCCGGCAAGGGTCCCATTTCATCATTGAGGGTGCGTATGATGGAGAGTGCATTGCAGGCGGGTGCGGGTTCATCGGTAGGTGGTATACACATGCCGAAGAGGCCGTGGGAGGTGCTTCAGGAGTCAGACTCTGAGGTTAGTGCTACCCTTTGTTTTCGTTACACCGTTGTTGATTATCATGTGGAGTGTGTTCTAAGCTTCTTCTCTTGTTCTCTTGCTTTCTTCTTCTTTTTTTTGACAGGGACTTGATGATGCAGAGGATGCCATTGATGTAGAGCCCGACGATATGGCGGTGTATGCTGAGGCCGGCAATGATGATACTGGTGGGATGGATGCTGAGGCAGCCGAGGAGGACGAGGAGGTAGATGTTGAGGTGACCGACGAGGTCGAGGAGATGGAGGCCGAGGCAGCCGATGAGTGTGAGCCGATGGACAGTGCGGTTGTTGAGGAGGCCACTGCGGCGGAGCAGGCAGCAGCCTACATTGTAGAGCCGGTCGAGCCGGCCAGTCATCCGAGTCCGTCGCCGGTCTTAGTTGAGGAGGTGTTCAGTGGCTCGATGGGTCATACGTTCGAGGCGGATGATTGGTGGACCAGTAGAGAGCCAGATGTTTCGACAGGAACACATGATGGGTCGCGGGCTATACATGGTATGGTTAGAGACCTGTTGCCGCGACAGGAGGTACCTGGTTTGCATGTCGTGGAGCCTGTGGTGGATACGTTGTCGGGATTGGCCGTAGACACGGGTGATGCATGCTGCTACCGTTGGCGTGCGGTCAGCGGGTGACGGAGTGACAGGAGTGGGTGATGCTAGTGGCGGGTCTTCAGTCGGACAGGTGGATGGTGCACCGTGGGAAGGCGTCGGGTTATCTGATGCGGTAGTTTGCCGGTTGGAGATGATCAGGGCGACACAGCCGCAGACGTTTGCTGGGCCTAGGACCATGCGTGGCGCTGCATTGGCGAGGGCGTTGCACACCGCGCTCGTGGATTGGTTGGCGACACTTGGTGCGGTGCCAGCCTCAGCTTGGACTTCGGAGGTCATATCTGATTTTATGTCGGAGCTCGACCCTTTCGTATCATTTGGTTTCCAATTGGACTGGTTGGCCGACTACATTAGAGCGAGGGGATAGAGTGCGGAGGCTATGGCTGGACTGACCGCTATAGGGGCCCAGGAGGTGGTTTGGCAGGGTCGTAGGCGAGTGCTTGACGCAGCATCGACAGACGTGACCCGGGAGGTGGCCGAGTTACGGGTCTGACTTGCCGAGGCGGAGGCCCGACAGACAGAGATAGAGAGACAGCGGGCTGAGGGGGATGATAGATGGTCCGATTTACAGATGCAGCGACGGGCTTTGGAGGCTTACACTTCTGATTCTATTGGTGCATTGCTTATTTCTTTACAGTAGACGTTGTGTACTTTAATAATTGAGTCGAGTAAATGGTCTTTGCATTGATAGTAGTTAGGCCAAAATGTCATTACATGGGTAAAGTAAGCACTTGTAATAGTCAGCAAAAGTTACAAGTCATAAACAGGTGTGCCTATACAAAAAGAAAGCTATGTGTGTAAATGCTTTAAGCTTTTGGCGGGCGGGGCTGGGGGGACAAGCCGCATCGGTCACGCATAATACTTCTTCAAATAGCGGCCGTTGATAGGGGCCGTGGTTTGTCCATCTTCCATGTTGAGCAGGAGGTAGGAGCCGTTATTTCTGGCTTTTTGTATTTGCAGTGGTCCTTCCCAATTCGGTGTGAACTTGGGGGCTGGCATGTTGGCGCGCACATGTTTGGCAGCCTGGAGAACAAGGTCGCCCTCGACAAATGTCCGTGGCTTCACAGTCTTTCCATATGCCTCAGTGAGCTGCTCGTGGTACTTCTTCATACGGCGTAAGGCATTGGCTCTTCTTTCATCAAGTCCTTCAAGAGCACTCATTCTGGTTTCTTCTTCCTCAAGCCCACTGCTTAGGGCGAGTCTGGCTGATGCGACTGCAATCTCGGCTGGGACCACACACTCGTCCCCGTAGATAAGGGAAAAGGGTGTGGCCTTTGTTGCTATCCCAAATTGCAAGGCTTAGTTTTTCAGACCATGAACCGCTTGCATCGTCGGCCATGCGTGACAATACCCGCAATAAGGTCTTGTTAGAAGCTTCGGCTTGACCGTTCCCTTGTGGGTAGTAAGGGGTGGATGTAGTGTGGTTGATGTTGTATCCTTCCATGAAAGCTCGTACATCCCTGATGATGAATGGAGTGCCATTGTCAGATATGATGCACCGGGGAATACCAAAGCGGCAAACGATGTGATCGCGCAAGAAGTTAGCAACGGCGCCCCCTGTGGCTCGTCGTAGAGGTACGGCTTCGACCCACTTTGTGAAACGTTCTGTGGTGACCATAATCCAAGCGTGGCCTCGTGATGTGGGGTGGATGGGGCCTATGAGGTCGAGAGCCCAAGAGTGAAATGGCCATGGGGCTAAAATCATGCGAAGGTCGGACGCTGGTGTGTGCATTCTATCAGCGTGTCTCTGGCAGGGTTGGCAGTGTCGGACATGAGAGATCGCGTCAGATTCCATAGTCGGCCAGTAGTATCCCAACCTTAGCACTCCGCATACAGCCTCTGAGAGCCTTGATGCTCACCACAATCACCATTGTGCACTTCGTTAACCACCTTGACTGCTTGGGTACCCTGCAAGCATCGCAGGGTGCGTCCCAAAATTCCCTTGCGAAATAACTCTCCCTCCGTCACGAAATATTTGACCGACTTCCGTTTGATAGATCGTGCTGAGCTGCGGTCTGGCGGTAGGACTCCGTGGGATAAGTACTGGATGAAAGGTTGGCGCCAGTCACCTTCGACGTCAATGACAAGAGCTTCCGCATTGTCCGGTGCATACAAGCACTCTCCCTTTGTATATTTGAGGCATCCTTGGCCATGGATGGCCAATAGAGACCCATACGCTGGAGGCGACGGTATAGAGGGGGACCGTCGAGGCCACAACACTTCTGATGGCCAAGTCTGAGCTTATGCTTCGTTTCTTCTGGCGCCAAACATCTAGCGAGAGTGCCCCCGGGGCATCGCTTGTACAAGACATCCCCTAGCATCAAGTAGTCTGTGAGAGTAGATGCAAATGCAAGAGATGGTGAAGGGGCATCCCGTTGGGGCCTTTGCTAGTGGATGAACCGTCGAATTCAAGCGTCCACAATTCATGGATGTTGGTGATAAAGGCCGTCTCCTCCCCAGGCAATTGGTCCGAGGTCGGCTCATATTGTTGGCGTGGAAAAAAGGCTAAGAGGTCTGCAAGTGCTTGGCTCCGTAGAGCTGTGGGATTCTTGATAGATAAGCCGAACTCGGCCAATAGCAACAACCAACGGGTGAGTCGACCAGACAGGGCGGGACGTGTAAGCATGTAGCGGAGTGGATCAGCTTTGGTGACGAGTGTGATATGATGTGCCAAGAAGTAGTGTCTGAATTTCTGTGAGGCGTAAACCAAAGCCAAGCAGTGCTTCTCGAGCTCGGAGTAATTGGCTTCGGGCCCCCTGATTGACCGACTGAGATAATAAACAGGACGCTCCACCCCATCCACCTCTTGAGCAAGTAAGGCCCCTATGGACCTGGGTGTGGAGGTTAAGTACAGTAGAAGGGGCAGACCTCGTCGTGGTACCACCATGGTTTGCGGTGACATGAGTACCGACTTGATCTTGTCAAAGGCTTGCTGTTGGGGCGCACCCCAACTCCATGGTGCACTCTTGCGTGTCAAGTGCTGAAAGGGTGTGATGAGTTCGGCCAAGGCAGGGATGAACCGACGGAGGTAAGAGACCTTACCGAGAAAACTTTTTAGCTGTTTGGTGCTTGTGGGGGGTGGCATCTCTTGGATGGAAGCAGCTTTAGAAGGGTCAACGTCGATGCCCTGTCGACTGACCAAGAAGCCGAGGAACTTGCCGGAGGAGACCCCAAAGGCACACTTCAGCGGATTCATCCGCATATTGTACTGACGACAACGATCAAAGACTGCTCGGAGGTCCGTGAGATGATCTCTTTCCTTTTTGGACTTGATGATAAGATCATCAACGTAGTCCTCTACTGTGCGGTGGATCATGTCGTGGAAGATTGCCGTCATTGCTCTTTGATACGTTGCACCTGCGTTCTTAAGGCCGAAGGGCATGACTCTCCAACAAAAGTTACCCATAGGAGTGCGGAAGGCTGTCTTGGCGCAGTCATCAGGGTTCATTCGAATTTGATTGTAGCCCGCGAAACCATCCATGAAAGATAAGGTTTCATGTCCGGCGGCTGCCTCCGTAAGCATGTCGATGTTGGGTAATGGGAACTCGTCTTTAGGACATGCCGTGTTCAAGTCCCGAAAGTCAATACAAACACGGACTTGGCCATTCTTTTTCTGCACAGGGACAACATTGGCCAGCCAAATTGGGTGAGTGATAGGTTCAATGAAGCCTGCCTGCAGAAGGCGTTCAATCTCTTGTTTGATCTTCAACTCAAGCTCGGGGCGGAATGTCCGCGGGTGTTGTCGTACAGGGATGGATCCGGTAGCAATGTTGAGATGGTGTGTGACTAAGGCAGGATCCAGTCTGGGCATATCATTGTAACTCCACGCCAAGACGTCGCCATATTCGCGCAGGAGGGAAACCAATTCCTTTCTTCGGCCGGGGGCGAGTTTTGTGCCAATGTAAGTGTGCCGTGGTTCCTCGCCTGGGTCGGCCAGGTTGATTTCTTCAAGATCTTTAGCTTGTGGCCGAGGGCCGTCTTCATAGCAAGGTGGTGCTACGCCCGGGGTGAGGTCAGGATCTGGTGGACAATGCTCGGTCGCGCAGCACCATTCAGTCTCTTCAAGTGGGTCGGGGTCGAGGGGGTCAGATGAGGGACCACCTGAAGCCCCCACACACCGTCATAATTGGTAGATCACTTTACCGTTCTTGACGAGGCGTTGGAAGGTTGGCTTGTGCTTGTGCTTCTTGGACTTGGGGGATGAAGGGGTGGAGTCGGTTGTAGCAGCAGACGGAGGCATTGAGGCCGATCCTTTGTTCTGGGTACCTCCCTTGGTCTTGGGCTTAGGAGGCTTGTTTCCACACAGCACGTCCCAATTTGGCAGCTTGGTGGAATGTATATGAGTAGCATTCTCACTGTCTTCGGCAAGCTCCGTGAAGAAAGAGGCTTCGGCAAAGTAAGATTCGGCACATTCAAAGGGGGCTTTGGTTGCGGGGATTGTCATTGCTGCCTCACGTCCCGCAGGACCGGCCATCAGTTTCACACACTGGTGGTACGTTCAGTTGACATGAATCCAAGGTCAGGAGGAAGGAAGACTCGCTGTCTATTACGTGAAAAGTAGTGTCTCGACGGACAGTTCCGACCATGAGGTCGACAGTGATATGGCCGAGGGTGGACTGGGGGCCTTGCCCGAAGCCAGTAATCTTGATGGGGTCACGGATGATTTTTCTTGGGGGGATACCGGCTCGTTGCAAGGTGATGAGTGGTATGATGTTGATTGAGGCGCCGCAGTCTACTAAGGCGCGACGGAAGCCTGTGCCATTAACTGTGCATTCAAGGTACAACGGCCGGTTGTGGTGTTCAATCGGTGGTGAGTCCTCGTCTGAGAAAATGAATGCGGTAGAAGGGACGTGTCTGAGTTCGGCTTGGGCAGCGAAGCATTCGGGGTCGAGGCCTGTGGTGACCTCGATTAGACAGTTCGAGAGGTAAGTCCGTGCCGCGGGCGAAAACCCCATCTCATCAAAAAAACTTTTGATTTTTGACATTTTTCCGACTGAGGAAGCCGGCTGAGGGGCGGGAGGTACGCAAGGTGCGACCATGGGAAAGACCTCCGTAGGAGCTTCAGGGACGGGAGGCTCGATGTGGTCAGTGGCGGCCATGAGCACCTGATGCTCCCGATTGTTGTTGCCATGGTGTGGGTAAGGCTCTTTACGCACATCGTTGTTCTTTCGTAGCTGTAGGTCGCCTGACGCGACCTTCCTTGCAAAGATAGTTCGCAACGCATTGCAATTTTTGAGAGGATGGCCAAGGGCTTGATGGAAAGGACAGTAATTGGGTCTGGTCCTTTCTTCGTCCGTGATGTTGTTCCGCATTGGTGGCAGTTGGAAGTTTTTGTCATGTGTCACCCACTCTGCCAAGAGTTCCTTCACCGTATTCAAATCGCATGGATAGTCGGGTGCAAGCACCTGTTGCCTTCGCTTGTCGGAGCGTTGGCCCTCACTTGGGAACTGACGCTTGAAGCCAGTGTAGTTGCTGCTACTGTTGTTGGGGCTGTGGTTGTTACACTGAGTGGTGGGTGCGCCTGCCGAAGCCAGTAGTGCATTTTGCGGTCGCGGCTTCCACGGCTTGATAGGACCGACCGTCTCGTAGGTACGGCGGGCTGTCTCCTTGAGGTGTCCCCAGGACCTCAACTGTAGGTTCTCGATATGCACCCGGTAGATGTCAGTCATATTTTTTATGCATATAGGAACCAACGTTTTGTCCTTGCTAAAGTCCGTGCACTCAAGGCATTTGAGATGGAAGCGATGCACGTACTTATTCAAGTCTTCCCCTTGGTTCTGGCGAATGCCAGCAATGTCAACAATAGTCACACGTTCGGCCTCATAATGGAATTTGTCTAAGAACAACTGGACCATGTCGTTCCATGCGTGGACAGTCCCCGCTGGGATTTGGTGATACCAAGTGTAAGCCAAGCCTGTAAGGAACTTGTGGAATTCCCTCAACTTCAAGCTATCCCCCGGACCATACTGCTCCAATGAGCCCGCAAATCTTGTCAAGTGCTCACGGGCGTTGCCCTCACGTCCGTTGAAGAGCACGAAAGCAGGTTGTTTGTACTTCGTGGGATAGGGTATGGCGGCAATATCATTGGCATATGGGGCATGGCCTGTGAGGTGGGCAGAGGGATTAGGTGTAGAATTTTGTGACAAGCGGTGGATGAGTGCATCAAAATCTAGCTTGGAGACATAGTCGTGAGACGGGTCGTCTTGGACGGTCAAAGGGTGGTGGCTGGCTGGGATGCCGTGAGCCCCCGAGCCCCCAGAAGGAGCAACTTGATGGGCAGGTACAACGGAGGGTTGATATATGATAGGGGTTTGCGGTGGTAGTTGTATATGGGCGTGGTTGAGTGGGCGAGGCAT